>VZTO01007143.1:0-27190 GCA_013400615.1 Syrrhaptes paradoxus
GGGCCGGGGGGGGGCGGGCGGGGCTGCCTCGGGGCTGGGAGAACCGGGCTGGGGCGGCCTCCGCATCCTCCCAGCACCTCGGGGGGTCCTTCACCCCCGTTCCCAGGGCAGCAGGCGGGGGATGCTCCGGTTCCCTGCGCCCTTCCGGCTCCTCCCCGGCTCCTCCGGGCCTCCATGGCCGGTGCGATGCCGGTGGGATGCCGGTGCGATACCGGTGGGATGCCGGTCCACCCCGAGCGGCCGAGGACGGGCTGAGGCGGGGCAGCGGGGGTCGGTGGGGTGTTTGACATCTTCCTCCCTTGCCCGGCAGCCCTGCTGATCGCTGTCAGCGCCGCGGTGGATAAGATCGTCGCCCACTTCAGCAGCGCCCGGAACCTGGTGCAGAGGGTGAGGGGCTGGGCGGAGGGTCTGGCCGCGCTGGGGGCTCTGGGAGCTCCAGGGAGGGTCCCGCCGCCCCTGCCCGCAGGCGCAGGGTTCAGCGCTGCCGTTCCCGTTCCCGTTCCCCTCCATCTCGTCTCCTCCTGCCTCCCTGCTCCAGGCGCAGCTGGGCGACAGCCGGCTCAGCCCCGACGTGGGGTACCTGCTGCTGCACACCCTCTGCCCCGCGCTCCACGCCGTGGTGGAGGACGGGCTGAAGCCGTTCCAGAAGGATGTTATCACAGGCCAAAGGAGAAATTCCCCCTGGAGCGTGGTGGAAGCCTCTGTGAAGACAGGTAGGTGTGGGAGAAGATGCTCCTGGAGATGTTGGGATCAGCATCTCGGGGTGCCTGGAACCCTTTTCCGGCCTGGGCTGGAGGAGGATGCCGCGCGCCCGGAGCTGTGACCGTGTCGTGTGCTCCGCAGGTCCCAGCGCCCGCTCCCTGCACTCCCTGTGCTGGCACGTGGCCGGGCTGGCCCCTCTCGGCAGCACCAGGCAGAAGTTTCACGCCTTCATCCTCGGCCTTTTGAAGTGAGTGTTGGCCCCGGCTGGCCCGGGCTGTTCCTCTGGGATGGCAGCTTGGAGCAGAGTCCCAACAGCTCCAGCTCGGGTTCCTTCTGTCTCCTTTAGCCTTAAGCAGCTGGAGCTGTGGATCTCTCACCTGCAGAGGAGCCCAGGTAAGGACACAGTGACCAGAAGCTCCCCCCCAAGTCCTCTCCTACTTGCCAGGGGGACAGCCCCATGCCAGTTCCACCCCTCGTGCTTGGCTGGGATTTCCGTGGCGGATAACGAACGTTGTTTTCTGTGGTACATCTTCAGCTCTCAGCAGGAGCTCGTCTGACCTGCTGGGACAGCCCAGCTTGCCCTGGAGGGCTGTGTGGGCGAGGGGAGGGCATTTTGCAGCTCCCCAGCTCTGTCCCTGTCTCCTAGGTGTGATCTCCATGCTGTATTCACCCTCGGCCTTCTTTGCCCTGAGCCAAGGGCCTCTCCCCCACCTCGCTGACGAGCTGCTGCTGCTCATCCAGCCCCTCTCGGTGCTGACGTTCCACCTCGACCTGCTCTTCGAGCACCACCACCTCTCTGTGGACGTGAGACCCTTGTCCCGTCGGCTGGACTCGCCCCATTTTCCTGCCCATCGCGCTGCTCAGGCGCGGGGGGCTGTGCCCCCGTCTCTGGAGGGCCGGAGCAGCGCCGCGGGGGCCAGCCTGGAAGATGAGACCCCCCCCGATGCTCTGGGGAGAGCAGCCGACGCAGAGGGCAGCCTGTGCTCCCAGTCGCCGGCCACCGTGGGGGCTGCCCTGCAGCAGACCCTCCAGCACGTGCGGCAGTGGGGTGACCAGCTCAGCCGCGCTTTCCTGGGAGCTGAGAGCTCCCCAGAGACCCCCCGCGCGGAGGCAGGCCCTCGGGAGGCTGGGGCTGGCCTCGGTGGCTGGTGGGGCCAGCTGAGCCAGGCCTCCAGGATTTATGCTGCTCCCAGCAAGGAAAAGGGCCCCTTGGTCTGGTGGACAAAGCTGCTGGTGGCTGCGGGGGATTCCAGCCCCGGCCAGGCTGCCCGGCCCCACGTGTCGGTGGACGAGCCCCGAGGCACGGAGCTGCAGCTCCTGCAGACCAGAGCTGTCCCCGAACTCTCGGGGCCAACGCCCAGCAGCAGCACCGACACCTCTGGGACCTCTTCCCCTGAAGAGCTCCTCCCGCCTGCTGGAGCCGGAGCACCCGCCGAGGGTCCCAACGCTGCAGAGAAACTCCCGGCTGCTTCCCCGGAGCCTCGTGCGAACGGGAACCGGGCAGCGCCTTCGGCCGCAGAGGCTGGCGGTGCTGCTGGTCCTGGTCCTGACCGAGGCGGCTGGCTCGGCCGCCTCTTCGGAGCCTCCAGCCCCTCTGCCCGGAGCTCCCCTCCCCGTCCCGACACCATTGCAGCCAGGTCCAGGTGAGACCCAGCGTGGGCAGGGCGAGGGGAGCAGCACGTGCTGGGGACGGGGAGAGCGCAGGATGGGGCTCGCTGCCTTGCGGGTGTCTCCTGGTGCCCGTTACCCCAGCTGTGCTCCGGGGCTGGTTACAGCCCTTGTCAGCCCCCGGAACAGTTTTTGGGGCAGGATGGGTGTGAAATGTTCCCAGACGAGCTTGTGGCTTCCTTGCTTTGCGGCAGGAGGCCCTCGAGCTGGCTGTCCCCCAGCGCGCGTGTCCTGGCCGGGGTGGTGAAGGGGCTGGCGGCTGAGAAGAGCCGTGGCCAAGAACAGCCGGAGAGGAACCGGTCGGACGTGCCCCAGGCCCCCAGGTAAGGCCGGGCCCCATCGCGTCCGGCGCTGGGAAGCTGGTGCTGGGGGGGGGTAGTGGCTTTGCTGCCTGAGGGGGGGGGTCGCTGGCTCCACCCAGCATCAGACCCTCTCCCCCGTCCTGGGGGAGCTGCTCTCTGGGTCCCTGGGGTGCTGAGTCCCCGGCGGCCGTTGCGCAGGGCTGTCCGGGCGCTGTGCGACCACACGGGCGCTGCTGACGGGCACCTGAGCTTCCAGAAAGGGGACATCCTGCAGCTGCTCGGCACCGTGGACGAAGACTGGATCCGCTGCTGCCGCGGGAGCAGCAGTGGCCTCGTTCCCGTGGGTTACACGTCCCTGGTTCTGTGAGGGGACCCGGGGCAGCAGCTGCGGTTGCTGCAGCAGGTGCCACCTCCGGAGGGGACCGTCCCCCGCCACGTCTTCACCACCTCTGGGGCTTCACCACCTCCGGGGCCGGCGGTTCTGCTGGGACCCTGCCCCGGTGCTGCCGCTGCTCCTTCACGTGACGTTGCCTCTGCCCTGGGCGCGTCCCGGGAGCCACCGCCGTGTCCCCGCAGGGCTGCTGGCCCGTCACCGTGGGCCCGTTGGGGACTTGCTCGCGCTCATGTTTCCTCAGCTGCTGCCCGCGCCGGTGTGGGGGTGGGAAGGACCCTGTCCCCCCGTGGCACTCGATGTGCCCTGTGTCACCTCCGTGCCACCTTGTCCCTGCACCAGTGTCCCCAGGCCCTGCTTTGCCCCATGGCCGGGGCTTGTGCCCTGCCCCACCCATGCGCAGCCCCCGCACCCTGTACATGGTTTAACCACAGGAACGAGCTCGTTCCAGGGGAAAAGCTGGAAATAAAGGTTGTGGCGCACGTGTCCGCAGGTGTGAACGGATCATTGTGGGCGGGGGGCGTGGGGGGGGCCCAGGCTGGTGCTGGGGCCGTGCTGGGGCTCCGACCGCCAGCATTGGACATCGACCGCGGGCCGAGCGCCGTGTCCCGCCCTGGCAGAAGGGACGAGGCAGCTGCAGCCCTCACGAGCCAGAAATAACCCCCGGAAATTGTGTGTCACCCCGTGAGAGGGCAGCTGCGCAGCACAGGTGACGGTTGACGCCGGTTTATTTGTTATTAAGCTTTTTACTGAGTTACAGGACGTCAGGAGGGGCTAGATGGTGCCTGTGGTGGTTTCTGTGGTTTATTGCCCCCCCAAGTTTTCCTCATTGTGATTTCAAACCAAACTATTTCGGTTTTGACCTGGGCTCCCCAGGAAGAGGGCGATGGGCATCCTGGAGAGGGTCCAGCGAGGGGCCAGGAGGCACCAGCAGCTTGTCCGAGCGGCAGCTTTCGGGCCAGGGCGCTCGCATACGGACCAGAGCCACGGTTCACCCGCCCGGGGCAAAGGCTTCAGCCAGCGGGGATAAAGCTGCTCCCTTTTTATTCTGTTCTCATTTTCATTTCTCTCTCGGGAATTTTTACGCTCAGACAAGGGACGTTTTACCTTACCTGGCCGTTCCTGGCCTTGCCCCAAGCAGGGGCTGAATCCCGCAGCTGCCTCGGGACCCCCACGTGGGGTCAACCCAGCGGGAGGTGGCTCCGGGTTCTTCTCCCCCCTCTAATAAACCTGCTGCCCTCCTGGGGGTGGTGTCGCCCGTTCGACAGGAACACACGTGAATTCCTGGCGTTAAGGGGTCAGTACCCACCGGCCGTCGCACAGCACCGGGGTTTCGTGGGGAGCGTCGGTCCCGGCTCTGTCCCCACGCTGCCGCCGTTCCTCCGCCCTCAGCAGCAGCTTCCATCCCTCGGGCAGCCGGTGGTGGGACAGAGACGGGGCGACAACCCCGTCAGAGACCGCGAGAGTCAGAGCAACAGAAAAACGTGTCAAAGAAAACCCCACGAGTCATCGCTAGGAAAAGATTTTCCATTTAATACTAGACTCTCTCAGGATTGAGATGCAGGCTTTTTATGCAATTACATCCAATGTTAAAATTGGTAATACATAATTTACAAAGATTAACATCAAAACAATGATCTATTTAGATACGCTTTGTAAAAAGGAAATATATTAGCAGCATTTATTTTCAGCAATCACACAGCCTACACCCATGCAGACTAAGTTCAAATCTATTCGCAGTAATGTAGTGCTTCCTGGTCTGAAAACAGCGATCCTGGTGACACACTGGTCTTCTCGTTATTATAAAATAACCGAAAAATAAAAAAAGTCATTAATTTCTACACCAGTAAGAAAAACAATTCTTTGCACTTACCTAACATTTGATTGTCTAAAAAACATTTTGTTTAGTCTTTCAACAAAAGAAAGATAAAATGACAGAGCTAGTGTCTCGCTTCTGTACGCACTTTATTTTTTTAAAAACTTTTTAGTGTTTAACACCATTTGAGACAATGATTTCTGTTTTAAACTAAATGAGACAACTCAAGATTTTGGACATGCGATATTCCTACTACACGCACGAGTATTTTATACTCAGGGTTCCTGGTACTGTACAGTGCTTCTCTACAGTAAGAAAATATTCCAAACTATTTTCTTATTTCTTTTTTTTTTTAATAAAATATTTTTTCTCAAAGGGTTTTTTCCTTTCTTTTTTTTTTTTTCTTTTTAAATCAACACATAAAAGTTAATGGAATGAGTCATGTTCCACTAAGAGTAAAATAATTATAATAATAACAAGAATGTACATTAGGACGAGCTTGGTCCATTAAAAAGGAACATGGAACTACCGTATTGCTTTACATCCACGCAGCAGATATATACAACTTGGCACATTAAAAACTGGTTTTCTTATAAGAACATCTAAAACAGGACTGTATATGCATATGTACGTCTGAAAGACAAAAAAGCAAAGCCATTGCAGAGGAGCAGCGGACGCCGACCGCCCCCTCCCTCCGCCGCAGACGGCGATGCTCCGCGCGCCGGGACGGTGGCGGGGTGACGGGAGCCCCGCTCGGCGCGGGGTCTGGTGGCCATCCATCTCATGCAGGGAGAAGTCAGTGCCTCGGCTGCTGCTTTCAGGAACAACACTTGTCACCAGGGCAGAGGGAGGGGGCGGCGCGGGACACGCTGTCTCTTAATTTAAGAGACGGACAGTTTAAGCTGTACAACCAGAACACAAGAATAGTGTTAGCAGTTGATATATTCTACAGTTCACAACAAATACTCGCTCTGAATACTGCTTGACGGTTCATGTAGTGAAGGTTTCCTTTTTTTTTTTCTTTTTTTCTTTTTCTTTTAACAGATTTTAATTTGCACAACACACTAGACACACAAGAACCACAGCTTATCAAAAAAACCAACAGCAATGGTGTTGTCAGGATTTGACTTGCTTTATAAAATTTCTCTGCAGAAAAAAGTGAAAAAAAAAAAAATAATCACACCCCATCCCCTCCCCGCTCTACGACGCAGAACAAGTGCCTCAACCAGCAACTCCTGCTTCGCTCCAAGGCGACGCCGGGATTTCTCCTCGCCACAGACCAAAGGTACGTGCGCGCACCGGCCGCTCCGCGGTGACCCTCTCACACGCTCGGGTGTTTCTCTCTTCTCGGAACTTGTGCAAATCAGAGGCCTCGGCTCGAGGGCAGCCTCTCCCGTGAAGCCCCCGGGCCTCTGCCCTCCCTCGGGCTCTCGCGCACGGGCAGGGGCCTCGGCGGTGCCGACGGGATCTCGTACAATCACAGGTTACGTGGTGAACGTGGGGAATATTCTCAGCAGAGTGAGTCAGTCCTTATCCTTCTTACCTCCCCCCTTTTTTTCTTTTTTCTGAATTTTTCCTCTGAGTGAGAATATCAAGCAAAAATAAATTAAATTTGACCATCCTGGACAATACCCACGAGGTTTTCTCAGTACCTAACATCGATACAAGGCACGCCCAACAACACACACACCATAAGAGCACTGCAGAGCCGGGCGGGGCAGCCTGCCAGCCCAGGCGTCTAAGTGCTAACTGTTTGTATATTTGTCCGTGTTCTGCTGCCCTCCTTTCCTTGGCTGGCGCGGAGGAAGTCGGGCTCCCGCCCTCAGTCCTCAGCAGACCTTGTGCAGACTCCAGACCTCGGCTTCCTCCCGTGGCATCACTTCCTGAAGCTGCTCTCGGGGATGCTGAGCGTCCGCCGCCTCAGTTTCCTTCCCGATCCTTCCTCCAGCAGGTAAGTGACGTCAATCGCTGCAACAGGCACAACAGGCGTTGGGGAAAGGGAGACGCGGGACAGACAGACACTTACCCAACCCACGGTCTGCAGCGAACCAAAACCAGACCTGCGGAGGAAACGCCACCGTGTAACCGGGGCGCGGCCGCTCACCGTTTTTCCCTGGGATTTTCTCTAGGAGGTTTAGCAGGATTTGATTCAGCCGCTCTCTCTGAACGTGCCGCCTTTCCTCGGGGGTGCACAGCTGCCTTGTGTCGGCGCTGCCGTCTTCCACCTTTTTATCTGTTTCACAGCTCGCGCTGGGGACTGACTCTTTTTCCGGCTCCTCCGGGCTGGGCACCTCGCTCGGAGTTTGATCTTGGTTTCCTAACACGTCCTCAATAAGTGGAAGAGAATCTTCTTCTTGGTTTAAGTCTTTGATCTGTGGTTTTGAGCGATCTGTTTTCCAGGACGACCTAGCAGGGAAAGGAGGGTTCAAACACCACCTGCTTCCAGACTCTCCCCAGTTACGCGTGGGTCAAGGACTTCTCAGCAGGGAGACTCTCGGGAATCCCACCCAAACCCACCAGTTACCACCACGGGAGCGATGCTCCTATAACCTCGTTTGCACCATGTCAAATGCAGTATTTTTAAAACAATTTGCTTTTCAATTTCCATTTGTAAAGCTTTTCTCTTCCCAAGCAGCTGAGTTCAGCATTTACCGCGGTTCCTCTGCAGCGGTCATGGCTCTCGATGGGTTTTTAAAGCCTCTGACAGACCTGCGGCAGTGCCCCAGCCCTGGCTCTTGCTACGGCGCAAACAGAGGCCGTCTGTGCAGGGACCCCATCTCCCCCCGTGCAGGATTCTCCTGTCCTGGGCTCTCAGCTGCTTCGGCCGACTTTCAAAGCGGCTTCTGCACTCTTCCTCACACACACGACTAAGGAACACTAAGGCTGCTTCTACATCCTCTTCCTCCTCACTTGTTCCCTTGTATCCGTTTGAAAGCTTAGAGAATTGCTTTAAATAATTTAAACTTATTATTTCCGTAGCAGCCAGGGGAACTGGGGAGGAACATCGGTAAGTGGACACGTGGCAAACCAACAGGATGATCTCCTCTCATCTCATCTCATCTCATCTCATCTCATCTCAACTCAACTCAACTCATCTCAACGAACAATCGGGCCGAAGAGACTCACCTGCCTCCGTTTCTCTTGTAGTTGTCCGGTACATAATGCGGCTGTAACAACAACAAAGGTCACGGTTAATATCAAATAAAATCCAGAGTGTCAGCAAGCCTCGTCTGTCTGTTCTGGAAGGACCAATACAGGACTTGCCCATCGGACACTCTGGAAATGACAGCGTGTGGCTGGCACACCTCGCGCATCAGATGAATTCAAAGGAGAAGACTTAACCATGTAATAAGGACAAATTGGAGCCAGGCTCGTTATCCGATCCTTCACATCTTCTAAATGAATTCCAAGCCATAGCCCAGCACGATAAAAATAATCTTTGCCTTCTGCACAGACGAAGTTTGGAACCGTCTCTAATCTTACTACAAAAATCCCTCTGCTTCCAGGAAGAGAAGTGCTTACTGCCCAGGATTTGCCAGATCTGACACCTCTGCGCTCAAATCAGCGCGGTGTGCCCTCGCACAACGAAGAGCTGCTGCTTCCATGGAGCAGGGGAAAACGAGACAGTGAAACGAACCCATTTTCTTTCCAAGCTTGCTTTCTAGCCAACCTTTCACCCGCACTCCTTCAGCTTCCTTTGGTTTACCAAGCTTCATCGACAAACAGAGCGCCAGGGGCTTTCGGAAAATACACCCAGTCAGGAAGCCAAGAGAAGAAACACTTACTGAGAAGTCTCTCTTGGGGGTGAGTTTCTTGGGGAAGTGGTCGAAGGCATAAGGCTTGGTGCAGACAGGATAACGGTTCCGGTGGATCTTGTAGAAGAGATGAGCCGACTTATCGAGGCGGTAATCACAGATATACACATCCTGCTCCTTCACGCCTTTTGGCCTCCCTGAAGTTTCAAAACAAAGCACGGAGGAAGAAATGTTAATTGCATTCCCGAGGAGACGCGTGGTACGGCAGAACAGGAACAAGCCACGCAGGGTCCGAGGGGAGGGGGCTGCCAGAGCTGCCAGGAGGACGGCGGGCATTTGCTCTGGGTTCAGAATCGTAACAGTGGACACATGGCTGGTGCAATCGAAGAGGAAAACCTGCACGCTTTAATCAAACAGTATCCAAACTTCTGCCATCCCTTCCTCTCCTCGCCCACCACAATCCCACCGGTGCTGTCCCAGTGCCAGAGCCGCAGCGCGTCCCCAGCTCTGACACCCTGCAGACGCTGGCTGCTGCCTGTTCACAGCAGTGCCTGTTTCCGCTGACTTCACAAATTATTAGGAAGGTGTACTACATTTAATTTCTCATCCTGTGCAGTTTCCTCACCTTTGCAGTAGGTGTACAGGTCAAGAACACAGCAGGTGCCCACCACAGCCTCCAAGGGGATGATTTCGTACAGTGGCACCCGGAAGAGCTCGTTGTGATAAAACTTCCGAGAAGGGGAATGATGTGTTTCGTGTGGACGGAAATAATGATGACCAAACGCAAACCGCTCCTCTCTGTTTGAAGGTGTAAAGGAAGGAGAGAGAAAATCGGAAAGGGGAAAAATAACCGACTGTTTCTACAAGCTCACGATACTTAAAGCTCTCAGTTAATTTTGAATTATCTATCCTGCGCTTCTGCAAAGACTGTCATGAAAAGCACAGTCCCATGAATCCTACACGTTCAACTGCAAATACTCCTGGTGTGATTTGCACGAGCAGAGCAGGCTCCTGGTGGGATTTGCACGAGCAGAGCAGGCTCGCCGTGCTGCTGTCTATGGGCAGGTGCATTTAACTGTGTCACAGCGGCTCAGCAGATCAGCGACCGTCAGCGGAGCCACTCCAGCGGCCGGGGTGTATTCCCAGCCTATCCAACAGCGAGGAAAGAGCATCAGCTTCTGTCTCTTATCCCCTGCTTAAACCTCTAACCGCACGTGTTTTCACTTTGCCACAAGCGGGAGGTGACCACAACCCAGCCGCGCTCAGCCCTGCGCCATCCCACGGAATGACTGTGTCCTGACAGCAGCGATACGAACGTCTCAAATTCAAAAGATGCCTTGAACGTACTTCTCGTTTTTCCAGAGTTTTTCAATGCGGAAAATATCGAGTTTCTCCCTGTTGATGTGGGACAGCAGCCGGTACGACTGCCGGACGGGGTGTCCGTCGGGCGTTCTGCGGCTGTCTCTCATCAGGTACACGCAATCACCTGGCAACGGGACAAAACACCCCGGTGAGGGGCCTGGAACGAGCCCAGCACACCAGAAACAGGAGCAAACGGATTCAGTAAAACCAACGCGTCAGAGTGATGCCAAACCAGCAGAACCCCAAAGGGAGGAAACGACCTCGGGCACTTTCACAGGAGCTTTACAGCAAGAACTGAACATGACTTGAACCGTGTGCCCAGAGTGAATGAAGATAAATCACGACAGACCACAAGGTATGTAACCAAATAAACTTTGATTGGGAAAATGTGTAGAAATTAGTGATAGCTGTAATGTTTCAAGAGTAAATCTTTAAGAGATTCTTAGACACTTAGGTTGTTATTATTAAGAAAATAAATTATTGACCAAGAAGCCCCAAGCCCTTGATTATTCCAGCAGAACTCAAATAAGATGCTCAGGGAAGGCAAACAGAGCTCAGAAAGGGCTGAAAAACACGACACTCCCGGCAACTACAGAAGCCTTTCCCAAGTGCAACCCCTAAACAGGTCCCTAAACTTCTATTAATTAATTCCACCCCATGAGCAAATTAACGCTTTAATTTTTCTGCTCTATCTGTGAAATATCCGCCCCCCAGACCTGACTCCCCTCCTGCTGGCACACGGCAGCTTTCTGTGCCGCCGGACAGGGCAAAGGCACGCGGCTCCGTCCCAACAGCCTTCCTCCCCCAGGGAAAGAGCTTTAGTCAATGACCTTCACAAAGAACCTGAGGAGTCTCAGAGGCAGAACATTTGGGAAACTCAAATTCAGGAGTATTTTGGTGTAGAAAGATCATTATATCACCCAGCTCGCCTTCCGGCCGCTGCTTCGAAGCCCCAAGTCTTTCGGAGGCAGCGGCACAGCCACACCATCCAGTTCACTGGTTGTTACTTTTTTATTGAATCCTACAGATGCATACATGGTTAGAAGGATCCTACACCGAAATCCTGCAGCCCTAATACCCTTCCTTGCCTTCACTGCTACACGTTAACGACCAGAGTTGGCTCAGCATCATCCTTCTCTGGCCAGAGCGACAGCCCGACCCGTGCTAAAGGCAATTAACGTTTCTTCATCAGCCAGCCCGTGAGAACTCTTACTGCATGTCTCTCCTGTAACAGAAGGGAGCGCAGCCTCCTACTTGTAAAAACATAAAAGCACTTCCAGCAGGATGACGCCAGAATCTCGTCCACTCTCACCTGACGGCAATCACAGCAGCCGCTGGGCCAGCACCTACCTTGGCGCAGCAGCAGATCGTCCCGCAACAAGCAGATGTAATAAACGCAGCCAGGCTGGGCGTAGTGGGGACGGGGAATCATCGGAACCTCCTGGGCGAAAGAAGGAAAAAGGAAGGAAACTGTGAGATGCCCACCGTAACCAGCGCAAACGTGGGGCCGAATCCCTTTTGGAAAAGTGGACAGAGAAGAACTGGCAGCGTGACTGCACCCAAACCAAGGAAGCCACGCTGTGAAGGGAGGGTCCCACACCGATCTCGCCAATGTCAATAAATACAAAGGCAAGAGCTGTTCAGGTTGTAGTGTAGTAACGGAGACTTTTGTGTTTACCCTGTTGACAGATCGAGGTTCGCACTGCTCACACAAGTAGTGTTCGACATCAGAATTCACGCCCATGCAGTCACAGTGCTGCCAGACCTAGAAAAAGACACAACGCAATCGGAAAGTCCTGGGGCTGATCTCATTTACAAATTGCATTTTCTCAAAAACATTAAGGAAAGCAAGAAAACAAGCTTCCCAAAGAAAATTAAGGATTTTTTTAAAAACTATTTCAGAAGACAGACAAGATCCCCATGCAACTGTTTGTGTAAAAGCCCCAAAATCCTGAAATTAATTCTGCTCGCCCAAAGACAGGGGCTGCCGGCAGTTTCAGAAAAGTGGCAGCTTCTCCGTATGCAACTTGCAACTTGCATTTCCTCTGTGCAAACAGAATCTCCCAGTTCTTGCGGAGAGGAAATGAAGGTCTGAAGCGGTAATTAATGCTACCAGCCACAGGGAAACTGCTGGTAAACGTTCCACTGGCTACAGAGAACAGAAAAACTGCACCAGGCTCCACTCTGTGTCCCCCCGCCTCACCATGCACTTTTCACACTGGATCATGAGTCCTTCGTCTTTGTAGAGGCCACAAATGCAACGGATCACATCTTCGTCCTTCTCATGCCCGTTTTCTTTCTCACAGACCGATGTCTCACTGCTGTCAGCTTCGCTTGCGGTTTCTCCCACAATTTCATCAATTTGGGCGGACGCCTCGTGGCGAGCGTTGTAATACGCCTTCCGCAGCCGGCACACATCACGGCCAGTTGGAGATTTTCTGCCATAATATTTCTGAACAAACACAAAACAAAGAAACAAAAAATATTTCTTTTTCCCCCAGGCTCCATGCTTTTGGTGCATTCCTCCTGGCTGCAGCACCCTCGGAGGTGTCTTCACTACAGCTGCACCCCCAGCATCCCCCAGCGCGGCACACGCCTGTCTGTCTGCCTCCGCACTCCGAACAGCACATACGACACGGAAGAACAACGCGCCTCTTCCGAAAGGTACTGAAACTGCTTCAGCTTCGCTGCTCATGCATGCTCTTGACCTTTTATTTGCCTGATGTAAGGCAACCAAAAAGCCCCAGCAGTAAGCTGAAGCAGATGAGTTGCCATCAGTCTGCTCGTCAGAAACAGATCATCGCAAGTTCTCTTTCTCTAAAATATTTTTCTTCTTTTTTTACTGTAAGTCAGCAAGAGCCTTAAAGCCAGAGAGAGCCTCACCTCTGCATTGCGGAAGACCTTCAGCATGTCCCCGTCGAAAGCCTCCACGGTTTTGTAATAGCCGGTCAGGATCTGTTTCTCAATCGTGGCAAGGTCCAACGGGTCGGAGATCTTCTCGTAATAGTCCGCGTTTCTAAAACGGGAACGCGTGCGCAATGTCATTTTCCCGCAAAGCCACCGGAGAGAACCACGGGTTGCTCTGAGCAGCAAGTACTCACTTTTTCTTCGGGGGCAGGTTCAGGAGGGGAGCCGCCAGAGCCTGCCTGGAGGAATCTGGAACAGAACACACAGCTTAGCAACCCCAGCAAAGCTCAAAGACAAGTAACGAACAGCGTGCCATCTAGGTTAAAAAAAGGCTCTTCTGCTACGCGAGGACAGGGAACTGAAGGGCTTTTGCATTTCTAGAAGCTGGTTGCTGCGATCAGACTACACAAATCGAAACGGAGGACAGTCTCCATCCGTGGAACCATTCTGCTGAACTACTGCAAAACCAGTCTAAAGGGACAGCCCCATCTGCAGAATCCGGTGGCAGAGGAAGGGGTTGAGGATAAAGCAAAGTGATTACTGTAGCAGGAGAAAGGAAAATGAAAAAAAGGAAACAAGGAAGGTTATTTAATGTCCTGAAACAAACTCTTTTTCCCCTACTATTTTCTATTCAGAGAGTTCATTGTTCCAGAGGCTTAAAAAGTCTCCATGGAGATGTTTTCCAGGAGTGTCACCTTCACCTTTGTAGGATATGATGCTGTCACATATTTCCTTGAAGATTTGTGCGAGGCGGGCAGCACGAGCCACTTCAATATTTTCTTCAGCGGCAGCCAAGCGCCGTGTTCTCACCGAGCGGGCGGTCTGAAGGGCTGAGAACTGGGTCATGAAGACATCTGAAAGAGGGTAAAAAAGAATTATCTCTGAACAAAAAAATTAGTTAAAGATCAAATAATACATCCTTTCTGATCCAGCAGATCCCCCACCAGTGATTCAAGTTAAGATGTTTTCTGAGCTCCTGTAACCACAGAAGTCTCCAGTCTCATATTCCCAAGCCGTCCCTCACTGCTCCTGCCTCATCTAAACGGTTCAGCTGGTCACCAAAGCACCTCGTGTTGCTGGTGCAAACACAGCAGCAAGTCACTGAATTCATCCCCAACACTCCTTCCCCAGCTCCCACGTACCCGACAGCGGGGACCAAATCCTGCGCTGTGAAGATTACGCTCCTACGAGCCCAGCGCTATTTTTGGAGCAGGATTAATACGTTTTTTCTGATAGTCATATTTTCACTCCCATAACTGACTGCATGCCAAAAAGATTTGCTCTCTAAGGCCTGAAATCCATCGGCTTACGAGGATAAACTACAACGTTCAAAGCCAGCACGGCTGTTTCTGGTCTAGGGACTCATGGCGCAGAAAGGAGCCCTTCCCTGCAAGGGTCCAGTCGGGGAAAACGTTCAACATCATCCTCCATCTCCTCTGATGAACCTCTCTTGATGAAACGCGAGACACGACAGCTTCTCCCAGGACTTGAGAGACAACAGGGCTGCTGGAGGAGCACGAGCAGAACCCGCGGTGGCCTCACCGGATTTGATGTTGCCGTCGTCCCGACAGATTCCGTTCCAGCGGGTGTACAGCGACGTGCTGTGGATGGTGTCACTGACGTGCTTCACCTCCTCCTGCTTTTGACGAATCTTCTCCCAGTTCCGTACCAAAAATACATGGTGTTTTAGCACAAAGTTCCTACGGAAATTAGAAAAGCATTGAGGAATCACCTTTGTGCCGTAAAATTAATTCCTGAATGTAGTGAGAGATACTCAGAGGGACGATTCTGATGCCAGGGGAGAGGAACTCCACCCCAGCTGGCTAACGGAGAACTACGAACGGCTTACTCGGACATTTCATGATGCCCTCTCTTACAGAAAAAACCAATTTCAACGTTTGAACAACACTCCACTTCTGAGGACAAAACCCACGGCAACAATTCCTTACCGTTCTCTGTTCGACATGGGCTTCATCTGCAGCTGCGGCGTCAGCCGGGTCGGTGCGTTCACGCTTTCGCTGGGTTCCTCCGGGATGTGGCCCCTCTGGAAAACAGATCACTCTGATAGAGAGGAAAAACTGTGCCATGAACGGAGCAAAGCAGGAAAAGCAGCTCCCGAGACAGAACCTGTACTATTTCTCTGCAGTATTTCTCTGAATTTTAAAATAGACAAATACACACGTTTTCGGTCTGATGGAACTGATTTCCTATCAACCTCTATCAGCAAAAAAATCTGTCTTTACTACTTACTCTCTTCTTTAGTTTGTGCTTTGACTTCCTTTTCTCTTTCGACCGCCCAGGCCTTCTGTGGGTGCTCACAGGCTGATTGCTTTTGCTTGAAAGTCCGTTCATTCGCTGACTTTTACCCCCAATGATTCCTCTGCATTTGTCAAAACCACATTTGCAGAGTTGCTTTAGAAAAACAAAAGAGAAATTACTTTAAATAAAACCCAAACCACCTAGATTATCCCTTGGTATTATAGAGAACCCCTTCTGTCTGTTAATCGACCTTCAACTTCACAGCACTGTTCTTGGCGAGATTTTCAAGGTCTTGCACTGATCCTTACCTGTTTTTCAACGTTAAATGAATGAAAGTTGTAGTCGTAGGTCAATTCGGTACCAGCAGGCATGTCTTTAAGGGCATACAACCCAATCCGGTAAACACCGTTAACAGACCTACAGGGAAAACACAACAAAATATTCACAATGATTACAAAGAAAATTGTCTTTGTCCACGTAGTGGAAGTGTTGGAGACAGGACGCAACACCTCCGCTCTGCCCGGGATTACGCGCTGTTTGTGTTTCTCTCTTACAAGAAACTCTGAAAGCCAGAAAAGCGAACGCCGTCTTTACAAAAAGCAGGAATTGTGCCTCAGACACAGAAACTGCAAACTCTACCGGCTATCTGCCGCACCGCCACCATCGCCGACTCCAACCACAGCCATCCGCTGTTCCCTGTAAGCTATTCATTATAAATTTCTCAGGAGCACTCCCCACCAGTCTGGCACCAGATTTCTCCTGATAACACAGTGCTGGTATCACACTGGGTGTGCTGGAGTCAGACTACTTCCCTGTCTGTCTGCTTTAAAACATATATTTGAATTGCCAGGAGGAAAGAGTACGTACACACAGATTGTTTCACGGCATCCCCTACGCTTCAGAATCTGTAGCAGGTTAACGGTATGATAAACAACAGTGTTGGATTTGCCAGAAAACTTACGCCCTGTCCCCAAAATGTCCAATGCTTGACAAAATGACATTACTTCTCTTGTGCAACGCAAGCATGATAATAAATATTGCCGACACTGCTCAGCCCGATTCCCCTCACTATTTTTAGATCAGATTCTCTTACACAATCTGGTTATCTATCCTAGCCACTGGTGTCCCAGTCTTCCCGTAAGCAGAATATGTTTTTCTTACCATTTCTGCATCTCACAGTTAGGATTACAGCTGTGGTTGATAAAACGAGCCTCATTGCCCATACGATAACTATCTATCACCATTCCACTGTCTAAATTCAGGCAGTAATGATCACTGTGATTATGGTACTGTTCAATCATCCGGTTCCTAGGAAGCAACACAGGAAAGTTATTTGTGATTCTGCCCGTTGCTGCAAAGCAAGCAGGGAGCAACATAGTAATAGCGCGCTCAAGGATTCTGAGAGAGGGTTTTGAAAAAAACAAAGCAATTATAATCTTTTATATTTTATAGAACCGTACACCTAGAGACGGAGGAAAACCATTATTATACCTATTTTTATAAGTCAAGGCCATTGACAGAGCTTGGATTAGAATTTAGAAATTTGCTCTTCTGGAATGCTCCCTTTTGGGTTCTGCAGATTATGTGTATGCATTTCATGTTGATAACCTGTGTATGGAAGAGAAAATGCAAGTATACATTCTTTGGTGTGTCTCTGTATGCATGTGTCCAACAATCCACCTCTCCCTTCCATTATCTGGGGCTGCGCACAAATCCTGGAATCACATCCGTGGATCACTGCCACCTCTCCTCAGCAAGAGAGCAACAGCAGCAAGGGTCAGTCGTGTCAGCAGCTCTCTGTCCGAGAGGATTGCACCGGTCTTCCGATGGAGCTCTGAGAGCAGCAGGTATGTCCCTCCAACCTCAGTTACCCCGTGATGCTATGCCGTTAACTACAATTTATTTATTTCACTCCTTATGAATACTCCCACTTGCTCTTTTTTCTCACGCCTATCGCAAAAGCGCGTTTCCCTTCCTGCCCCATCCTGCTCCTCAGCTCTACCTGGCACAGGTCAGATCCTTCACAGCGCTCGTCACTATGCCAGACTCACACCCACTTGGGGCATTCGGCACTTACAGAGCAGATGCGGCAGATGATGCATCCCCAACACTCATCATTCCTCTCTATTTGACTGAGAAAAACTGTTTGGTCAAAAAAGCCGAGTTCTAAGCCTTCCTTCTGGTGGCAGCGACCAGAAAGGATTCGTGCTCCCCCCTCCCTCCCTTTCATTTCTGTCTAAGGATTTCCCAGCAATAAAAACAACAAATTGAGCCATCCATGCTAAAGCAGCAAATAAATATTTCTACCTGAATTCCTGCTCACTAACAACTTCTCCCAGATATTCAATGATAAACTGTCCCGCTTTCAGGGGCTCTTTGGTACGAATACCCCATCCTTTCTCCTCGGCCCGGAACCTCTCCAGGCACTGCACCCATTCATGCCTCTGTATCCGCTGGTTACAGCACTGTTCACCGCAGGGGCAGGTGTTGGGTGAACACTCCGCAAAGATCATCCTGAAATCAAAAACAAAGACGTCTAAGGAAGGTGAACAGCACGCTTTAGGTCTACCATTCAAAGAAAAGCCTCTGTTAAACAAAAGTTATTAAAGAACTAAAACACTTCTTGTTTTCAAGGTGAATTCACACAAAGGTTCCCAGCCGGGCTCTCACCACTATTCAAAAAGCAAAACAGCTTTTAACGGGATCTGCCTCTGCAGGAACAGGTGAGGGAGCGTACGTGCAGCTGACAGTCACCCTGTAACAGTACGGCTGTTGCTGGGGCTGCATCTTTTCTGAAGATACTATTAGCTGATGTGAAATTACAGATTTATTGGAATTCCCTCGTCACAGCCAAGCTGCTCCTAACCTGTTAAGACAGTCCTCCACGCAGCCCTTTCCCTTGTCATCCTCTGGCTTCTTACAGTTGCAGGTGGTGGCCTCATAGCCAGAAAGAGGTTTGACATCCACATAGACATCTGGAGGGAAGAAAAACAACAAAAAAACAAACCCAAACAGGGAAAAGAATTCCTTCCAGGTGAAAAACCAGAACTATTTATCTGTAATAGTTTCATTCCAAGTGCATAAAGCAAGAAAAGAAGGTAGAAGTGTCTTTGTAGGATGCAGAGCAGGACAGAAAGGAGAGGAGCCACGTGAAAATTCCAGTTAACACATTTTAGTAATAAGATTTTACTTACTGGAACGGATTTTTTTATAAAGTGGGACATCTGGCTTTTTATACAACTAAAAGGAAGAGAAAGAAAATTTTAATAACTTGCATAACTGCATCTGTTATTCAAAAGAATCAGGGAAATCATATTCTGAGCATACGCAACGGTTCTGTAATCATTACTAGAAAATACGCCTGCATTCTCTTCTTTAGGCTCAGGCTACAGCAGCAAATAGGTCAAAGAAAGCACCTGAATAAGCAGAACTTAGGCTTAGCGAGTGAGCCGAGCGTGTTTTCTAACAGTGTTTGTTCTGCCCCTACCCTCTGAGCAGAGCTGTGCGGGTATCACCAGCACAGACTATTCTGAACAATGGTGTTCTTCTCAATACTGAAAAGAAGAATCACTTTAAATCTACTTCAGAGAAATCACCTTTGGTGGAAATAGCATGTGCCAACACTTAAAAAAGTGAAACAGAAAAATTAAGGTGCCTAAGGCAGGAGCCAAGAGAAACACCGATTCATCTTCTAGCTAGAGAAACTTCCCCTGCAGGTGGGGGTGGCTGGAGGGAGAGGGGAGGCTCAGATCACATTTCAGAGCCTCCTCTGTATCCCACCCTTTCCAACAGCTTTAAGGAATAATTTCCAATTACTACACACTTCACACCCCTCTAGGGCATTCGCAGCCTTCCCTCAGCGACAGCCCCGGCAGAGCGGCGCTGCACCAACCGTCCAGCTGCCGCCGCACAAACGGAACGGCTGCGAGGGCTGCGGGGCTCCCGGCAGACACGGAAAATGTCGCGGGAACGGACCATGGATATTTATTATTTACGTAATGTTGGGCAGATGCACAGAATCTCCAACACACGGCCAGAAACTGTCCTCGGCTGAAATGTCACCACCCATCTTTAGCGCATTATTAGGTTTTAGTGGCACTACAGAGAGTGGCTGGAGCCACAGCCACCTGGGAACTCATCTTCCTCATTTCCACGCTCAAGTTACACGGCTCAGAGTGCTTCCTCGGAGCTCGGGACAGATTTACCCTCGAGCCCCAAATCATGTGTTTGGTGCTTGGTGGAAACTTCACAGGGAAAAAACATTCCTATTTTTAGGTTTGCACATATTTAAAGCTCTTTAAAAAGAATGCGACTGTTAAACAGTTTTTCTTCTTTCCTCACTATGAAGACTTCATCTTGCAAGTGAAAAATAAATTCCACTCTGCTGGGACTGATCCAAGAAAAATAAGGCCTGAAATGTCTCAGTGCTGTTGGCAGTACATCTGAATCCTCCCGAGGCATGTCTAAAACAAGATCATTGCAGAAAGCAGGCACGCTACCAAAATAAAAGTCTGCAGTAAAATTAACGACCTTTTTCAGCAGAAGCCTGTAGGATTGCTATTTTGCAAGAGATGGAATAATGGAAATTATTCACATTAAATACACATGCAAATCCTTTTTTTCCTCGTACAGTGGCAGCAACAAGAATATCCATCAACACACTGGGTACACAAACACAGCTCTCGTGTACGAATCCTGCTGCTTTCTCTAAGACTTCTGATCATAATCTCGGCAAGCAGTAACTTTATCGTGTACCTGGTTGTGTTTCCACTGCCAGAGGATGTCGTAAGGCAGCTGGAAGTCAATTCTCTTTTGTCTCAGGTACTTTCCTGAAACAGAAAGGTTTGTGAGTCGCACACGCCCGTATCCCCGTGTCCCCAGCAGGAGAAAGCCGCTCCCCGGCAGGCGGGCGGGCCAGCCGAGACGGCAGAAGGGCAGAACCTCCCCGAACACCGTGTTAGAACACCGTGTTTGCCCTGCACCGCACTCGTCTGCGTCCTGCTCTGCTGCCAGTCAGGATTCAGCCTCTATGGACAGCAACACCGGAGACTCCTTTCAGACAGGAGCTGCTGCTTGCAGGGCAGATCCCACCTCTGTTCTCACACTATCCCCCTCCCACAAGGAGGAAACTGACCCGTCACACACTTCGTTACCCTAAGGCCTGGGGTCTGACACGAGCGCTGGGTTAGCTCCAGCCAGGATTAAAATGTTCTCTATCACCTGGCTGGAATACTGCGTGGCAAAACTGCAGCGAGAGGAGTGACGAAGGACGAGGGGTCAGTCCCGTGTCCAACCTTCCCAGCTTTCCTAAGCACTAACACCTGCCTTTACTCTCCTCCGGCCAGTCTGTGCTTTCACGCAAATTCACACACACCCCCTCGCCCCTGGAAATAAAAACTGCAAAGTTTTCCTTTTAATTTACTCCTAAATTACTTTTCATTTTCAATGCTTTATTCATCCGCAGCAGGTTCCAGGAAAGAGCTCAATCTGCTGGGAATTTGCTTTCACTTTTACGACCTGGGACACGGAACAAAGGCTCTTTCAGGTGCCCTGGCACCGTGCCTGGAGCGCAGGGAAGGTCCCTCCAGCCCTCGTCCACCGGGCACTGGTGCACTCCTCTGGCAGAGTCCTGACCCCCCGACTCTGCGCTGCAGTTGCACCGGACCCAGAGCAGCCGGAGCCGTCTGTCGGCACAAACGCACGTGGGGCCGGGGCTCGGAAGAGGAAAGCGAGCGGGACTGTGGCGCTGCAAACTGAACCTCAACATCCCGTCTACAGCCCAGTTCAAAAAGGAACAGAGAAAGGTCACCCTTCTGAGAACCTACATTAACACCTTCAGATCTGAAACTGTTCTGCAGCCACCACCTCACACAGATCTGTCAGACCCCTCGCCTGCTGTCACCCTCCCGAAAGGGGGCACAGGGGTATTTATTGTTGCATGCTGGGTTTCCAAGATTTAACCCATGGTCCCAACTGTCTCTGGCTATTCTACTGTAACGTGTTTGAAAAGGAGACCACCGCACTGCCTTTACGCAGAAGCGTTACGGCAGTTAAAGCCAGTTTTCAGCTAGACTGGTGTTTTCTTATGGTAAACAAAAATGAGAATAAAGTTCATGGAGCGACACAAAAAAGCCTCTCTTGGGTAAAACTTCTCACTGAAGAACAGACAGATGAGTATGACCTGTGGCAAAGTTCATACACTGAAAGCCACGAGTAACCTGGCAAGGCGATAAAATAAAAAAAAAAAATAGAAAAAGGGAGAGAGGCAGAGAGACTGCGAAGCCCAAACAGACGACCTCCACGCCACCCAAGCGCAACACCTGTTTCCCAAGAACTGAGGCACACAGAAGTACCCACCAACGTGAATAGGGGCTGGAAACAACCCATGCTCGTGCTCTCCAGGAGTGTACTCCAGCTTCTCCTTCTTTAACTGTATGAGGCGGCTCTTCGGACTGTGGACGACAGCAACAACAACAAAAAAATCAGAGCGAGGAACACCTGTCATTCGCAAAAAACACATTATTTGTTTCAATTAAGGCACAAATGTCTAGAACATCAAGTAAGAGAATAAGAATAGAAATGGCCAAAAAACATTGATTTCCAGGTTGGCTGCCAAATACAACTATCACATCTGCTTCAAAACTCATGATTTGATTTTTCTCTGTAACTACCATTAGGCAACACCTAATGGCACACCATCAACTTCAGATTAAGAAATAACTAAGACTGCAAAAACAAAAGATCAGCAAATCATATCTGATGTTGCTGGCTCAGGTATCGGACACCCGTACGGTGCCCGCTTTCCTAATGCACCAAGAGCAAACGTCCCTCGACCGGTGTCAGCTCAGGTCCAACGGGCACCTCCCCACGTCCACAGACGCAGCGTAAAGGAAGTCAACAGAAAAATGAATTATGGCAAACAAACTGCGAGGAGGAAACCAGCACGGAAAGGAAATGCAGAAGGCAATTATCTAAACCCACAAATCATAACATGAGTTTTTTTCAGGCACTGCAGACACTCCCATAAAGAACCCCGGGGAAAGCACCTACTCTGCTTTCCTTCCAAACACAGCGATGAAGTATTGTCAGAGGCAGGTAAAAACTGTCACGACAAACCAGTGAGCTGAACAAAGGCCACCAATACTTCAGGGACTTCCGAGGGAAAGGCTGAGATGCCAAAATAAAGCATAACTTTTTGTGAAAAAAAGGAATATATTAACATAGTAACTCATAAACAATGCACACACAAACTACCATGTGAAAAAAAAAAGGCTCAGGAATTAGAAAAGGCCCCTCTACAACCAAAAGGTCTGTATGAAGGGGGCCACGTATTCCCACCAGGAATGGTGAACAGACTCTGACTCCTCTAGGAAACCCACTGCTGGGTAAACAGGTATCGATCCCTGTTCAAAACCTTTTGTTCCCAAAGCTGCGGCCTCCTGCAGCCCCACGCTGAGCTCCTCCCCAGCAGATCTGGGTAATTCTTCCAGGGGAGCCGAGGACTCTGGAAAACTCCTATGGAGGAAAAGGGCAGACCAGCTACCGCTGCACAACTCCATCTGGAAGCCGAGGCAGAGCGGAGACTGGCTCCTGAGCCGCTGCTTTTACTCTCAAGGAGCCACAGCCTGAGCTTTCTTCACTCTGTTTTAACAACGTTTCGAGCTGAAGGTGAGCTGGAGTGAAATCCCGCTGAGGCGAGCTGTACAACGCACGTGGCTGCAGAGAGACTCTGCTCCTTTTGCACCCGCCGTTCAGCAGCTGGATGTGACAGAGAGGCTGCGACTCCTACGAACCTCAGCGAAACCTCCACTGTTCCCACACTGACGACACTCAGGAAGTATTTCAGAAAGACCCAAGAAGGAGGAAAATGGTTTTTAAGGCCGTGCCTGCAATGGAACCCTGCAGACGGGAATACAGAGCACCAGCGCGCACAGCACCCGTTACCGGGGCCAGACGGGACCAAGGCTCTTCGGTACCATCACTAGAGGGTGCCCTGCCACTACGGTCGCAGGTTTGTTCTCAACCAAGAGCACGTTTTCCTACTCGTACAGCAGAAGTTATTTGAGTAACAGGACAACAACATGAACTCCTGCTCTCTGACTGTGTGGCAGGACTGGAACAGCAAGTCAACTCTGCAGAAAATGTAATTATAAAAAAGTGATCGTGGCTCTGCTGATTCAGCTCGCTGAAGCAAAGCAGTAAAGAAGAGACCCAGTGCCAGCACGAAGGAATGGTGGGGTCAGCCCGTCAAACTGCCTGAACAGAGACGGCCACGGCTCTGTCCTCACCCAGCATTTCCGTGCCTCGTGTCAGCACCAATGCCCCAGCAGCCAGGCAGAGAGGCAGCAGGGCAAAGCCTCAGCGTTCGTACGCAGCTCGTCACAAACTGACGTGTCAGGGCAAGGGAAGGAGCCGGCATGTGGAGCAACAGGCAAAGGGGAAGCACAAATCAGACCTCTGTGCCTCCAGGGAACTGCAACACCAAACGTGACGGGAGAGGGAGGGTTGTGGAGACCTCAGCCCTGTCGGGGCCTCCTCCAGGGTGGTGAACTGGGTTCCATCGCCATCCACAACACTCACAAACCTTGCCTTACATTTTAAATCCTCACTGGGTCAGATTCTGATAATTATCATCATGTAATCTTTCACAGGCTTGATTTAAGCTGATGGTCTTATTTCAGCTACTCACTGGTAGCAGCTCTTTACAGCTCTGTTTGAAAGGAGACAGTCTCCACTGGAACACCAGGCAGCAGCTTTTCACTGGTAGTACTTACTCTGTCGTTTTGTACACATCAGAGTAGAGCCCTGCCTTCTGGTACTTCTTCTTTGGAGGTCGAGGTGCTTTTTTCTCACGCTGGGCCAGAGAAGGCAGAGGCTGTTCAGTGTTTTCCGATTCATGTGGTTTCCCAGGGGCATCCTGGGGACTGGGAGGTTCAGCTGCTGTCTCAGAAAAACTGGAAGAAAAAGTAAACATCAAAAACCATCTTACCACATAAATTATCTTGCCATATATCATTATTCCTCTCTATAATCTGGTCAGCAGAAAAATAACGTCCACATCTCAGATACTTAAAAAAATGCAATTCAACGATCACAATCAAACAGTGGTTACGCACAGTCACGAGAAACGTACACCCTTCTTACAGCAATCTTATCGTTATTACAAAAATAATGCTGCTTGTATGGCTAATGTTTATCCCCCGGAGCCTCAGCTGAGTAATTTAGAAGGTGGCTCATGCTATCTGCTGTTGTACTCTAAAAACCTGTCCTGAGCCTTCGGGAGAGCCGCACAACGCACCCTTTGAATGTGCGATTCCAGCAGCATTCTGTCAATCTGAATGCCTGTATCACAGCATTCATTTCTGAAACACAAACGGACGGTTATTTTTCAGAACTCTTCTGAAAAGACAGAAAGGGAGACTTCTGGAAGAGTTCATCTGTTTATGGTGATGACTTTGGTGGCAACCATGGGAAGATTAGACCAGAGACAGATTTCTGGCCCGTGACGGCACAGGGGCACACCTGCAGTCCTCCTTGTCCCTTTGGGTTTCCTCTTTATTTGCTGTCTGCCCACTGACCCCCCTGACGCTCCGTGCTGGTGTAGGTATTTGTTTGCAATGGATACGAACCATGTTCTTTGAGATCCCCATGGCGCAGGCAGCTCTTACAGCTCCTCCTTCCGCAAGCGATGAAGGAACAATCTGTGCTGTGATACCTCATCAGCAAACCTGTTACCAGCTCATTACAAGTATTCTTCACCAAGACAATCACAAAACGTGCTTCACTTGAGACACAAGCACAAACCCAGCAGGTCTGGATTACCGCCGTTCCGGGGTGTGTCCACTAACCGGGGAAGACCCTAAGCACACCTAAAACTCTGGCATGTTGGTTCCCTCTGAACTGAACTCCTTAATTAAACCAAACACAACAAGCAGAGCTCATCAGAGTAGGATTCTTCCACAGACTGAAATGTCATAAAATCACCAGTGACCGTATCGAGGGTACAACACTGTAAGGGAATTACCTCTTATTGCTCTCCTGTTCGTCTTCTGGTAAAGACTTCTGTCGCTTCCTGGCCTGTTCCTCTGCAAGCCACCGCTTCCTCTTCCAGCCCTTTCGGTGATCCGTGTTCAAGTTCACGCTCTGCACTACGGCTTCAATCACGTCTGTGATGGTATCAGGTCCCAGGTGTAAGGGACTGCTGCTTTCTTCTCTTTTATCTAACTCCTGACTGACCAGCCGAGCCGCCTGGAAAGCCTGCATTGAAACCACAGCCTGCATCGGGTACTTGCGGGGCCGACCTGGCCGGCGCTTCACAAAATTATTCCCTGTCCGTGACTGCCTTTGCAGCTTTTTGGCTTTCAGAATTTTATTGACGTGGTCAAGATTTTTTTTTGTTGCCAAGATCTTGTTATAATTGCACATTTTCCTCGCTTGCCGCTGCATGGCTTCAACCACACTTCTCTTGAGATGATGCGGGGAGTAGCTGCTTGGCAGCCTGTCCGACAGCAGCGAGATGCTGTCGCTGCAGGAGCTGCTGGGAATCGCTGGAGCGATGACGCTGTCCTGCTTCCCCAGAGCTCTCTCCCGGCTATGGTTTCGAGCAGGACTGGCCGAGGGCGGAACAGAGACGTTTGCAATCACTGCTTCTAAGGTTTTGTCCAAAGCAGCCTGGCCCTCGTGCTGTGCCATGCGCTGCAGCAACCCGTCCACCGCGTCGTCGACAGCAGGCGCCAGCCTCGCTCCCCGGCTGGGGACTCCCACCACTGAAACACAAACACACACGTACGCTGAGAGAGGCTCGATACGCGCTGCCGCTGCCACAGGTCTCACCGCAGCGCTGCCTCAGCTGTCTCTGCTAACACAGGACTTAGTGTAGCAGTGGTCCCGAAAACAAGGCCACCAAAGGTGACTTGCCTGTAGAAGATGTGCTCTCGGATGTCGATCTCTTTCTGGAAGGGCTGCAGTTTGTGCTCTCTGACTGCCTCTGGGAAGGTTTGTCCTGTGTTGGCAAAGTGCCTGAAAAGCAGATCAGGGAAAAGAGAAGCACAAAAAAAATCATTTCAGTCTGGCAGTGCCACTACAACACACTGTAGACGCTAAATATTCAAACCACGATCGCTCTTTTTGAGCTTTAGGAACACTTGCTTGCCATGATGCACGCAGGTGGAGAAGGATGGAAACGGACCATCAAGAAGGAACTTCCCACGGGCTGGAGGCATAGGTAGGACAGTAAACAAGCCATGAGAAAAAGCCACCTCACATCATCAGAGTATTAGCGTTTATGTAAGAAAAGTAAACCACCCCCCCATATTCCTACTTCCAAATGAACCCCCTAGCTTCCTTCCTTGATTTTCACAAACAGTTGAATTTGGAAAGGACAGCTTCCTGGTGAAGATTTTCTGATCTTCCTGCAGGGGATCCTGACGTAGACATGGTGCTGGTCGGCTCTTAAAGAGGGCTTTTGTGCTGTCTGTCCCAACAACCCGCAGGTAAAAAGGGAGCTGCAGTGCAGCTGTGCAGGGAAGCTACACACGGTTACTTAATATTAGAAAGCACAGTCAACTGCCTTTTTATTCCATAATGAATTTTTCTACTGAGAAAGTACAAGATGCATTGATTTCATAAAGCGCAGATTAGCACAAATACCCTGGGACCTCACAGAAAAAAAAGAATCACGCATCAGGAATAACTGGCCTAGGGAGGAGCAGGCTGTAAGAGGGAAAAAAAATAAGAGAGGAATCTGGGGGGATGGCTCGGATGGCAGAGCTGTCTGCGACTGCCTGCTGACGGGTGATGTTTGTACCCTGGAGTCTTCCTTCCTCCGCGGATGCAGGGCTCGTTTCCAGCGTGCATCCAGCCCTCGGGCGGCAGCTCCTGCCGGGAGGTTCCAGCCGGTGCCCCCGGAGGGGCCTTGGCGGCGCCTGCACGAACCCCCGCCACCGGCAGCGCCCGGACCCGGCGGGCAGCACCCGGCTGTTCCCGCAGCCACCGGCAGCACCCGGTTGTCCCCGCAGCCACCGGCAGC
>VZTO01007143.1:27430-42356 GCA_013400615.1 Syrrhaptes paradoxus
CGGACACGGACCCGGACCCGCAGCGCGGCACCGCGGAGCGCGGCCGAGACGCACCGGCACTCGCCCCCGACCGCGCCGGTTCCCCGTGTCCGGGCCCGGCCTGTTCCCGGCTGGAGCGACAGCCGCCGAGACCCTGCAGCCGAGCGCTCCCCGCCCGGAGTAAAAATGTTTCTCTCCTCGCAGGACGGCAGAGCAGCGCCCGGGGCAGCCCAGGACAGGTCAGCTGCGGGGGGAGCTGCCGGCGTTTGCTGCAGAGCACCGCCAGCTCCCGGTGACAGTGACAGCGCGGCACCGCGGGGACAGCGAGAGGCACCGAGAGCTCCCTTACCTGCCAGCGGCTGCAGCGCCTTCTCCAGGGGAGGGCACGGCTCCTTGCGGAGGGGCCGGGGGAGCGAGGTGTCTGGTGCGCTGAACAGTCCGGGGCTGTCCGTTAATTTTTTACGTCCGTTGGTGCTGGCAGAGTTTGTGGCTCTGCAGCTGCCTATTGCACTTGTGAAAAGATTGGTGTGCTCGTCGCTGCTGGCGGGCTCCGAGCTTGGAGTAAATCCCCCCAGGGACAGACCCGGGGAGCCTTCGGAGCAGTCTATCTGCAGCGGTGTCTGCAAGCCCAGTGCTAACGAGCTAGACTCCGAGGGCTCTCTCCTGACCCACTGTTCGTCTCTGCTCAGCAAACCCTTGGAAGGCGAGAGGTGTGGACAAGACATGTGACACCTGTGTTTCTCTTTGTGTTTGTACCTCTCACCAACAGCCTCCTTCCCAAACCTGTAGCGCTTCAAGGACTCCAGAACCGTTCTCGAAGAGCTGTTAGCCGTTATAGTGTCCATGGAAACCTGCGGCTGTTCAGAAGAGCGATGTTCTCGGTGTTTATGGCGATGTCTATGCTTGTGCTCGAGCATCCAGCCGTAAGCCATCTCCGGGGGAACGCTGGGGTACGTGCTCATGGACAAGAGCGGAGTCCTGCTTGTCGTCAGGAACGCCTCCTGCCGCAGGAGTTTATGCTTCTTCTTGTGATACTTGGTGGGATTGAGAAGCAAATGGCCGGTGTGCATGTAGGAGGGGGGTGGCAGGGGGGTAGTAAAAGAAGGAGAAGGCGGAGGAGGATACAGAGTTGGAGGATACCTTCCGTAATAACCTAAGCCTATGGGAGCAGCTGCAAGCGGGGAAGGAGAGTAAGGCATGCCGTAGGAGGGATAGAACCCGGTACTGGACAGAGGAAAGCTGAGACTATGCATGAAGGGCATTTCTGCCATTGCCTCCCGCATCTTTGGAGGCCTGCCTCTCTTCTTCTTTAAATCGGGTTTTCTAATGTAGTGCAAAGGATCTAAAGGAAAAGTAGGATGGGTATAGAAACTATTGAAATTTATCCTAAAAATGGTAGGCAGTAAATCTCGGGGTATAAAATGGTGACTTCTGTGGGTTATCCTAATTTCACTTAATCGACTTATTAATTCCTCTAATTCGGCGAGGAAATCTGGGTCCTGCCTGCCTCGCAGTTGAGGATACTTCTTTTTCCTTTTTCGCTTCTGTCTCTTCATTTTGTCGTAACTAAGGTAATCGTGACTGCGGCGCTTACATTTGTGTTTATGCTTTTCTTTTAGATTACCTAAAACGGTGGATGTTTCGGGTGGAATGAGGGAAACGTGATCAAATGAATGCCTTTTCTTCTTTTGCCCGCAAAACTTCTCTGCTCGGTCTGAAGTGCTGTTATTATCTGTTCCTATTCCGCTGTCGCTGGGAATCGTCTCGTCGCTGTGAGACTCGCTCACCGGGGACGGAGTGGCTTCCTTCAGCGACGTCAGCTCGCTCAAGTGAGAAGGAGAGTTTGGCAACAACATAGGTGGAGATAACCTCCTCCTTCCCTTAGCAGCTTTTTTCATGGCGAGTGTCTGAACAATGCTGCCTTGTCTGGAGTGTATGTGTAAGTACGGCACCGAGCTGGGCTCCACAAACCCTGCGTCGCTGCCCACGGGGCTCTGTCCCCCGCTTGCTGCGGACGACTGGGAGCAAACCGGAGATGGAAGAATCTCGGAACTATTAGCTGTTGAAGGCAGCAAGTGGGGAAGGACTTGTCCCAGTGACGACCCAGGAGCTTGTTGAGCAGACTTCTCCAGAACCGTCAAACTGGCAGAACTGCTAGCTAAAATACCATTCAGGACAGCTTTAGGTTTCCTTCCTCTCCTTTTTCCTATATAAATTGTTCCTTTCTTGCTAACATTTATTTGCTGGCCTAATTTTGAACCAAACGTGGCAGCAAGAGTCGACACTGTATTGTGGAGTTTAGATTGCACTTTCCCTTTGTTATTTGGTTCCACTGTACTAGACAGGATCTGATTCAAAAGTTTCTTTCGCTTCAGAGTTTTCATTTTATTTATTTTTCGAATAATTGTTTTCATTAACTGTCCATTATTTCTCTTGGCGACTTTTCTGTCTGAGTCTACTTCCAAATCAGTCATGCTACAAATATTAGGTTTTTGAACTTCTTCTGGCCCTCGAAGCTGGTCCTTTCTCTCAAAAAAATCCCCGCTTCGATGTTGATCGCTTTCAGACTCCGTCTTGCTGGAGTTATCTGTCCCAACAAAAGGTGCCACTGAAAGAACAGGTGGCTTCATTTTAATTGATGACCTGATCTGTCTTTTAGGTCTCCCTCTCTTTTTAGGAAAAGGTTGTCCTGATAAGCTTTGTTTTAGGGAGGGAATTTCTACTTCAGGCTGCAAAATTGGAGGTTCTTGCTCTTCTTTTGACTGCACTGAAAAGACTTTTGATGCTGGGATCTTCAGAGTTCTTTTGGGGGGACCTTCGAGCTCTGGCATCTCCTTGGACTTAGGTCTTCCTCTTTTCGGTTTATACATGTCAGGCAAGAAATCATCTGACATACACAAACTAGAGGGTTGTTTGTGAGTGCTGTAGAACTTTTGAGTTTGCTTGTCAGTCTCAGCTAACAGTGCAAGAGACTGCCCACCAGCTTCATTCAGTTTTGGCAACTGATGCTTGACAAATTCATGCTCCACAAATGAAGACGATCCTATGTTTTTCAAGAATTTGGCCTGCTCCAAGTTACTGCTTGATAGTGCACTGTATGAAATGTTTTTAAAAAGCTCTGACCTTTCTAGTTCTAGACCCTTTGGAGGTCGACACGTGCTTCTTGACACCACTTTAGTCCACCGTGGTTTCCTTCCTTTTCTCTTCTTTAGAGGTTTTGATTGTTGAGTAGTGCTCAGGTTTTTTGCTCCTTGGCAGGATTTATCCGATGCAGCTATTGCACCGATCTTAAGGAACTGCTTGCTACTAAACAAGCTTGTAAAACTAACTACTGAAGGGGTGACAGTAGCATGAATGCTTGTTTCAGCTGCCAAAATAGGCTTTTTCCCTGTAGAAGGACTAGTTCTCGAAGTTTCTACATAAGTAGCTTTTGAATCATTTAAATCTTTGTCAGCACCTTTAAAATCGGTGCTCAGAGTATGGTTCAATGTTCTGTTTATATTCAGAAGCGTACTGTCAGAAGAAAACTGAGTTTTGCCAATCTGATCCGAAATACCTTCTAAGAGATCTGCTGTGGAACTTAAATGCAAGGAGTTAGATGCTAACTGTGAAGACGATGTTGAGAGGCTCCTGTTTAAGGTGGTCACCGACACCGTGGGTGAAGGCGATGGGAGATTTCCCTCTCCTACTGCGCTGAACGGGGACTTTGCTGTCGATACGTCTGAAGCACCTCCTGTTCTGAAGTCTGGTGAAGTGCAATATACCGGAGGCTGTTTTTCATGCTTAGATGTTTCATAGATCCCTTTTTCACTGGTTGAGTAACCATCCTGTGGAACGCAGATTCCTTCATTAAACATCTCTTTGCCTACATCAGCAATTTCTTTCCGAATTGAAAATTTTTCCAAGATACTGTCTTTATTCTGTCTCATAACATGCTTCTCAAATGTTTTGCTAGTAGTATTTTCCTTCAGCAAGTCTGTAGTCTCATGGCTTTCAAGGCTACTGAGGTTTGAATTGCAAGGAAGCTTAAATGGCTCCGAGGCAGGTGTAAGAGAGTCTCCTTTCAGAGCTCCAGAGTCCTTGTTAACCAAACCGACCGGACTGCCCATTCCTGCTGGTTTCTTTCCAGAGTCCTTGCTAACCAATCCCACTGGACTGCTAATTCCCGGCATCTTCCTCCCAGAGTCCTTGTTAACTGGTCCCACTGGGCTGCCAATCCCTGGTGTCTTCCTTCCAGAGTCTTTGTTAGTCAGAACGGTCGTACTGCCAGTCCCTGGCATCTTTCTCCCAGCATCCTTGTTAACCAGTCCTGGAGGACTATTCATTCCCAACAACTTCTTCCCAGCATCCTTGCTAATCAATCCTGGAGTGCTGATCCCCACTGGCTTCCTGACAGACTCCTTGCTAGTCAGTCCGGTTGGCGTGCCGATACCCGGAAGCTTCCTCCCAACATCTTTGCTGATTAATCCAACTGGGGAGCTGGTCACCGGCTGTTTCTTCCCAGAGTCCTTGTTAACTAACCCGGTTGGAGTGCTGATCCCTGGCGGCCTCTTTCCAGAGTCCTTGTTAACCAGTCCAATCAACGGGCCAATGCCTTGGGGCTTCTTCCCAGAGTCCTTGTTCACCAGTATGGCTGCACTGCCGATCCCTAACGGCTTCTTCCCTGAGTCCTTGTTCACCAACCCAACAGCAATTCCAGATCCTGGCAATTTCTTCACTAAATCTTTATTAACTAACCCACTTGCAGTTATGGTTCCTGGCAGCTTCTTCCCAGAGTCTTTAACCAAACCAGATGCAGTTCCATTTCCAGGCTTCTTCTGCTTTGTTTTGGAAGACTTTGAAGGAGGACAAGTTGCAATAAGTTGAGCCAATTTTTCTGTTACAGTTGTTGCTCCGTTAATTTGTGTTCTATCCTTTAAGTCAGAATTATGGCTACTGATAAGAGTCGGAGGAGATGACTTTATATAATCTGTCATTTCAGAGTGCAAGGGGGTAACTTTCTTAGATAAAGGATTTGTTTCTACTTGTATACCTTCTTCCACATGCAATTCAACTGTTGCAACTTCTCCAGCTTTCTTGTACAACTTCGAAGGGTCCTAGAAGTTAATTAAAAAAAAATATCTTTAGGAACAGAGCACAGAGACTCTCTCTGAGAAACACAGTATAATTTTTGTTGAGATTATTAATACCTGCTTTTGATAATAGGGTAACTATATAAACACGTGCTTCATTATCCTATTAATTTTAAAGCAAATACATTCCAGTGGACATGTTAAGGCTTTTCTGAGGTTAAGGAAACCCAAATTCACTCCCAGTCCTCAAATGTAAGCCATTTAATCTGCTCCCCAATTATAAACATTCTCCAAAAATACTGTTAATATTTATTAAAAAAACCCATTAACAATAATGTACTGGGCTAACTATTTATAGTGTGATTGCACTGGAAGACCTCACATGCTACCGAGAAGCAGCCGAGCAACGCACCGCAGGGACAGGCATCGTCTGACCCCATCCCTGCACAGCCCTGTCGGTGCTTCTCCGTCCCGTCCCCGATACCCTCAGCCACCGCAGGACCGGTTCTCCTCTCAGCAGAGCGCTGACAGTACCAAAGGAAGTCAAATCATTCTGCAGTTTGTACGGGGCAGGGCAGGGCCACACAGCACACATGGACTAAAGGAACTTGCAAAGTTATTTTCAGTTCTGACCTAACCGAGTCTGAAATTTTAAAAAAAAAAATCACCGTACCCATTACCTCAATAAATCTTATTAGGAACATCTCAATAAATTAAATCTTTTATTTTGGAAGGACATTCTTCTCTACATACATTTTCTGTATGGGAGGCAACAATGGAAGCAAAGGAGCTGGAATACCCTGAGGAAATCAAGTGGATCTCTCAGCGTAAGCCAGCATCAGTGACAGCATGAGTGCTGGGACACGCCAACTATATGTATTTTTAAGAAAGTTATCTAAAAGCTAGTGAAAACAGATCACCCCATACGTCTCAGACTAGCCTCGATCACCGCCTGCTTCTTTACTAGATCCCCATGAAACCCCCACAGAGCAGAAGCTGAATTTCCCGGGCTGTTCCGATCACTGCCCCACCAGCCCAAATGTGTTTCCAGAAAGCAACAAGACTTCACAAGAACAGAGAAATGTCACTGATCAAAGTTCTCCTTCTGGGGGAGGGCGGCCAGGAGCATCGGTCGGGGTCAGATGTCTCCGAACCTGCTGCAGTAGGAGAACAAAACCCACCAGTCGTGTCGGTTACTGGTTTTAAAGCTGTGGTGTAAGAGAGCGCTACGGAGGTCTACGGAGAATAGTCTGGCACGTAGCCCAGCTTTTCTGTGGCAGCTGCAATCTTATGTAAATTGTGCTGGAGCGTCACATTTCAGGAAGTTCCCCACAACTCCGCCACCCTCGTACTCACAAAACATACAGCTGGGAGGCAGAGAGCAGCCATGATACGTCCTACTGCACTGGAGACAAAAAAGGTGCCCCGCTTCCCCGAAATAACTCCTGTTGCGCAAACCGCCGCTCCGTTAGACGGGAAGGAGGGCTCTGAAGTCCGACACATGTTGCAGAGTGCTTTCCACAAGGACAGCGCGTCAAAGCCTCAACGGCTGGCGTGGCCACGTTCACACGCAGCTCTGCAAACCCATATCTAGTTTCCTGTGGTGCTGGAGGCTGGCCTGACAGGCAGCGTCTTTGGCTTTTGTGGTTCCACGGAGCAGAGAGCCCTGCTTCACTGTCTAACTTCAACAAACGTAGAGAAACGCACAAAGTCGGGTTTTAATGTGGATAGTTTTGTGAGGACTACTAAGAGATAACTCACAGAAGAGCCCCTAACATCTCATAGGTGTTTCATCCATCTAACTCACCCAGTGTCTTTGCAAACAAGCACGTACCTCAGGCTTCTTCACCCACACCTGTACGTGCGACGCAAGCTGACTGTGCCACACTAAAGCCTGGAGCAGCTTCTCGTGGATCACAGGCACTTCTAGTCAAGAGTTCTAGACCTACTCTACGTCACTCAGGCTTTCAGATGGTTTCATCTCGGTGCAGACCCATTAAAAACGCCTAGATTACACTGCACTGAACATCGTCTGTGCTCTTAGTGGCAGTGGTTTCACCAGGGAACTCTCCTGTAGAGCCTCCCCACGTAACCAGGGGCAAGAGGAGGAACTGCAGAATCCTGCACTCAGCACTTTACAAAGAAACAAGGAGATGGAGCAAAAGGGCGTGTTCCAGCTTGCTCCGCTGTTTCACCACGACTACTTTAGAATTCCAGCAGGCTGCGATGATCTCTTCTCACCTCCCTATTTTCTGAACCTTTGGTAACGCACCTTTGCTGTCACTGGCTGCATTCACCTTGCACGCACGGGGAAACCACTCGGACACCTCTTGCGCTAAAGCCAACAGAAGCACAGTTTGTATTTCTGTCTAAGGCTCAGGTTTCCAGGCTTAGCAAAGGCACACGAGCCATACAGCAGCGTCTCTGTCACAGGACGCTTTCCTGAACAAAGGAAATCCAAGTTCCATACTCAGTGTCAAAAAGCAAACCGAACACTGTTTTGCTGTTACAGTGACTTCTGATTTTGTTTCTCTTTAACCCTGGGAATCTTGGCCATTCCTAGGTCTCTCTTCTCTGTCATACGATTTTCTCTTCAGAAGACTACTGGCTTTTTTATCTACACATGTTCTGGAGGACAAACTGTAAATACACAATTTACCCACTTCACCGAACCCACCCATCTTTCAGAACAAAGAAGAACCCTCTCCTAACACAACCGAACACACGGCCTTTCAGCAGCAAGCTTGGCAAGCAGCATAGCTGCCACAGAGGGGAGTGCCCAGTATTTTCCCACTATCTGAATTTTTACACTGATGTCCCCAGAAGATTTCCACCACTTCTGTTTGTCTCAGTGGTTACCTAGGTACACTGAGATCCGTTTCACGCTGGAGTATTGCCACACCTCGTGACGAGTTGGTCATCTATCTGCTTTTTTTTCCCCTCCTCTTCATCGGAAGGAGAGATTGAGGGATAGCTTCATTTCCTGAAGTGCAATTTGCAGTGCTAAAACTTGCTTTATTTCATTGCAGTAAAAAAAAATCCCTCAGGTATCATATTCAGAACATGCAATGATTTTAAACCACATTTACCACTTGTTTCTGGAAAGACACTTTTTAATCACGCTTGCTAGAAAGCAGCGGGATGCTGTAAGCCATCATTCCTAAGAATCCAAAGTGCCAGAAGGGCAGTGGGGAACACACAGAGTTAAACAACCCGAAAACCTTTTCAGTGCAATCTGAGAGAGAGAGCAGAATATCTGAAGGGAATTATCATTAGTCAGGGATCTGAAACTATTTTAAGTAATGCAAATTGAATGAAACAGACCTGTGCTTCTCTACACTGTGTGTTTAGGTTGTTCACCAGACACGGAGCAGGAGGAACCCCACTTTGAACAGCCTGAATTAAGAAGTGACACGGTATCAATGATGTGATTCAGTACATAATATCCATAATATCTAATAATACCAGTAATATTTTCCCAACTTTCTAATTTCCATTTGAAATATGATGGATTTCTTGAGGAAACACCTAGCATACAAACAGAGACATCAAGGATGAAGAATCCATGCTGTCACCATCTGAGTTTAAATATTAATTACTCTCCCAGTAAAAATTCCCAGGGCACGATGTCTTGATGTAATGGGAAAGTCTCCACACTTAATGGCTCTCTTTGCTCGTAAGAGGTTTTCAGTTACAAGTACCACCTCAGTCTGGGCATCAAGAGAGATCAATGACTGGATATTCCAGACTGGCCCAACACTTAACTCACAGCAATATAGTCTTGTTGAAAAAAACCCCAAAAGATTCATCAGTATAATGACAAATGGTGATCTACTCTTCCAAATTTTTTCAAGCTGACGTTAGAGAAATCATCAGAAGCAATAAGCTTGTTCTGAAATGGAAGCATGTAGAATAAAGGCCATACCAAAGTTCTAAGTTACGTAATGTACTACTTGAGAATTTCTTGTATGATAGGCTGGCAAAAGCGCCTTTCTCTTTATAACAGAGAAAAAAAACCACAACACAGTTTGTATGGTGGAGTCTGAAGAAGTAATTTTAGTCATTACCCACAACATACAGCACCGCTTGTTCTTTCAGGGTATAATTTATTATTTCTCTTCAAAGATTCTCTTCCTCTAGGAAAACTTAAGTTGGAATATGCCAGAGGAAAGACAAAAGTTTGGGTACGTCAGACAGACATCGTCTCAGTACAAGATAAAGGAATTTTCCTTCCCCTTGGGTAGGCTCTGCCTCATGAGATATGCCGGGACAGATTTACACAGGCAGCCTTACGAACAGGACACGGAAATGAAAAACCTTCAGCCTCGGGAACCTTTGGAACAGCAGCCCCACAAACAGGCAACCCCTTGCGAGGGAAGGACTCTGACTTCCAGGGGCTTGTGTTCTCTTCCCGAATCGCCCGGCGTTGCAAAGTCGACAAGGCTACATAAGGAACGCGTAAGGCAACTGGGAAAGATAAACACATGCTGGTAAGGGAACACAGATAGGTGCAAGAAAAATGGGAGTGTTGCGAAAAACTTCAGCTTTACATCAACAGGTGTGCTCTAAAAGGAGACACAGTGAGGAGGGTATATTCTACCATTTTATTCATTAGCAAAACTTTTATGTATACTGAAAAAAAAGAGCATGCTGTAACAAAACACTTCTAAAATACAGCATCTACGCAACTACAGTCAGAATTCTTGCCATTTATCCTATTTTCCCTATCTGTTCTTGCGGCTCTTACTTGTTACATCATGCAGATCATAAAAACAAGACATCCTCAAGGCAGGGCTACCTCCTTACCTTTGGAAAATACCTGGCACCTCTCTCAAGCCACTGCACTTATATGCAGTTCATCATTTTTTACTTTTCAGACACTGCTAGATACATTTGTCGCAGACTGTCACTTAAGACACAGCAAAAACAATGGTTCTAACAGGTGAGAAAAAAATATAAATCCAAATAGTAGAGACAAGTACAGCAAATGCAGAGCCCCAATGAAATAGAGACAAGACCCCCACTTTCTGCCATACAAGAGACTAAAAATTACGTTGTTACTTTTCAGAAATTTACCTATGATGTGCACTTCAAGACGACATGGGAATTATCTTTCACTGCTATTAAAAAATCGTTGGCATATTTTCCTGTCGATGGAAATTAAACCAAACCATTTCTAACTTCAGAATCTTTAGTATCAGAGGTTACATGGAAAAGCAGGAGAATATGATTGTGCAGAGATGCCAGAAACTTCTAAGTACAGTTTAAATTTACTATGACTTGCACAACACAACATAAACACACCACTCACTTGCTTTGAAGGACAGTGCTCGTTCTTCTCATCTGTCATCTTCCCACTCTTCGGTGCCCTTCTCGGTTGCTTGATGCTGGTTTTTATAGCAGGCCGGCACACATAATTCTCAAGATTCTTGGGAGGTTTTTTCGTTCGCTTTGCTTGAAGACCAATCTTCAGTTTCAAGTTTCCCTCTGAAAAGTTTGTTTCTTTCACTGAAAACTGTTGCTGTGCATCAGTCAGAACCTCGTTCTTCCCATTCTCCGTACTGTTCCCCTCCCGATTCTTCTTCTTACCGTCGTCTTCTTCCTTGGTGCAACTTTCCAGCTCTACTTCTTTTCCCACCAACGTGCCAATGTTTACTGCAGAGGGGCTTTTCACCGAAAACCCTTCAGAATCAGAACCCAAGCCTAACATAGCAGTATTCCGAGGGTCCATCACAGGCGGAATATGTGCCTTTGGGTAGTTTAGGGAAGATTTACAGAGATATGTTCCACAGAAGATCTGTTCTGCTACTGGCAGCCAGCATCTTTTACTCTGAAGAACAAAAAGACAGACAGAAATAAACTTCAATTTCCTATCAGAAATGAAATGAATATTAAAAACAACTAGAAAGTGAACACACACATCTCAGACAAGCACAATTACAAGGTGATGTTTCAAAACAGCCACCCTTCCTGTAACCTACTACAGTTTATCTGTAAAACCACCTTCAGACTGCAGGTGAAAATCAAAAGTATGCGGCAATTAAAAGATAATTTCCAGTTCATCCACGGGACAATTCAAATTAAGGCTTTTTATACTGATCATCAGAATAACTTTTTTTATTTGAAAGCAGAGCCCAGCTACTCCTAGTACTGCCACTCTTGGTCTCGACCCATCAAAACAGCGGCATCTAAGGAACGGTGCAGCTAAAGGAACCTATGATAACGCACCCAAAATGCAGAGACAATCCAACTCTAATCTCCTGACCGGCCAGGCAGGTTGAGCTTAACCCAAGTATGCACTGGTTCCCAAACATGCCACAAAATCTGCTTTTTAGTTGACGACTTTCCACAATTCAGGAAGAAGGACAGGGGCTGGAAGTCAGAGGCCAGGATGAGTGGGGACAGAAGAAATGCTGCCAACAACACAGAATGCGAATCGTGAGAAAGCTCACTGGGGCTTCACTGGCTACGTCCTCAGAGAAAACAAACCGACTGTCTCGTGTGGTGTGACACGAGTGAGTCAGGGAGTGGAGTGGCAGGACGAAGGGGAACAGTTTCCAGACGAAAGAGGGTAGATTTGGATTAGACATTAGGAAGAAATGTTTTCCTGTGCGGGGGGTGAGGCAGTGGCCCCGGCTGCTCAGGGAAGCTGGGGATGCCCCATCCCTGGAGGGGTTCAAGGCCAGGAACTCTCAAATCTGTGTTCACACAAATGTTTCCTCCTCTAATGACTGTGGTCCACTCATTTTCTTACAATTAAAATTAATTAATAAGCTTAAAATCTGAAACCAAATTAAAATGAAACAGCACCATCTATACTGCTGTATTCGGCTCCGTACTTACTTAATATCAGGACTTTAAGGAAGTAATCACACTCACACACTGCCCTGAGAAACTGCAAGACCAGGAGAAAGCGGACAGTGAGAATTAAAGAACTGTGCTAAAATCATATCTGTGATAACACAGAATCCGTAACCATCCTCCAAACAAAGACACTAAATCGATGGCTCTCATAAACACACAGCAGGTCATTTTATTTACCCATGAGTTCCTCTCTACACAGACAACAAAAATGCTAACCCTGGACCTAACCATCATTCTGCCTTGATCGCCGTAATCTTCTCTCTGATCTCCAACTACCCCCACGCTAATTTACAGAAAACGTGTCTGCCAATTTGATCATTTCCATAACTCTGAACTGATCAGATCTCATCTTTAGAATCCCAAGAACACTTCTCCTTCCCCACCTCATCGCGCCCAAGCTTCCTGTCACTGTCTCCAAGGTGTGCACAACGGTACCTTGGTTCTTCCCCTGCTCCTCCGTGCTTTCCGCTTCACCAGCGACAGCCACTACACGTGTTCTTTCCCCCTGCCTTTTTTTGAAGTAACACCCCTGCTTTCTCTCCTCAGACCTTGTACGCCCTGCTCGCACCAGTCTACGGGATCCGCACCGTTCTTGCACGTTGTGCCTTAAAATCTCCGTGTGGATGTTAATGAGCAGCTAAACGATGGCAGCCGCAGTTCAGAGGCAGCTGACAAAGCTTGCAGGGATTCACCCTGAAAACTCCAACTATTTGGTACTTTTGAGACCAAAAACTATCCTGTTTACCCGTGTGACACGAGGCACATATCTCTGTCCTTGTCTTCCACATCTGTCCTGTTGATCTGCAGGTCTTGTTTTTCACTATACTATCGGCTTCTTCAGGGCAGAAAAAGAATACCTGCTGCGACCATACTGATCCCACGGCACGCTCCCACTACAGGGACCTTCACCAGAGCAGCACTACACCCGTCCAGTGTGCCCAGCAAGATCCACGGGAAACTGAGGCAGCGGAGCCTGGCTGCCCATGCCCACGGCTCAGTAATTTCTAAGCTCGCACGCTGTCATTTAACTGCTCTGCTTCATCACGCCTAAGACTAGAAAGTTGTCCTGCATCTATGGCTGGTGTCTTTCAACAGATTTTTCTGAGCAAAGGATTCTGTTATTTATACCCACCTCGTAACAGATAATGTAAGGGATACAGCACACCAGTATTTCACCTTTAACTCCCGACATAACGTGCAGACAAGCCTTTGGTTATGCCAAAAATACCCCAGTGCCAGGATGGCCATACACACCACGTGAACTACGCTGCACAGCTGGTCACACCGTGACACAGAAAACTAGGAACAAATACAGATTTTGCTTTCACAGAATAATCACATTAGATCTGCATATATTTTTTTTTCTTTTTGAAAGCTGTGAGATGAAACACATGACCTCACTGAGTGGAAGAAACGTGCCCACAATGGCAGAAGTCAACCTCTTGGCAATGGCAGCACAAATTAATTTTTTTTTTAAAGTCAACAATCTGTTTGACAACAATACCTATTAAAAAAAAACAACTGTGATTCAGTAACTATATGTGCTATTTCTATTTTTTCTCTTGTGACAACAGCATTATAATTTATATCAATAAGCCTGTCTCTTGCACCGTGTCTAAGCTGCTTTTTGTATCCTCAACAACAGTTTAAACTTCTGAAAAAAACCGAGAACAAGCTGCTTCTTTTTGTAAATTATGACTCAAACTATTTTACTGTTCATTATCCCTCACACAGCAAGTGCTTTTACATGACTGTTGACTGCCTGTAGCAATCAAATGTAATTTAAAGTCCAAAAAGAAGTTGCAATAATGTTGTCTTTAAAACCGAGATGTACTCAGACCTCAGACTCCCTCAAAAAAAAAAATCTGTCTTGTACTCTTACACAGTTTCGATAAGCTACTGAAGCTTTCGTTTTTGAGTAAGAATGCTTCTTAAGAACTCAAGTAGGCAGACAGATGATGATTTTAGAGCCCATCTCTACCCATATGTTCAACCAGCTGCTAGAACTTCCCCATGCACGCAGAGGCAGAAGCACCAGGGATGGCCTCAAGGTCCTCAAGGATGACCATGTGGAACACAAGTCTTTCAGGATTCACCCCAAAAACCCCACAGACTCCCACATTCTTGGAAGACATTGCCTTTGCAGGTGCAATCTACGCTAACGCAAGGAAGGCAAACCACAATAAATGATGAAAGATGCCAAAAAGGTACACTGCTCTTGAACACTACGGATATTCAAATGTATGAACGTGAAGTCATGGTTTTTTACCACACACCCATCCCAAAACTCCCTGACAAGACTGGAAAGGCAGCGTAAGAACCCACTATTTCCAGCCTCCCTTACTGGCTCCTGACAACAGGCAGCTACCGGGAGAGTGAATGCGTGTCCCGAGGCCATCGATGGAAACCCACATTCCAAGTGCTTTCGAGTTCTCTGCTGGGTAATTAACAGGAACCACAAACCAAGGGTGAAAAACAGCAAAGTCAGGAGACTATCTAACAGAAAGAGAGGACAGCAACGCATTTCGGCTTCTGACCTGAGGAAGGGGTGAGGCGGAGACCCGTCGGGCTCAACGACCAAATCCCCAACTACCCACCATAACAACGGGACAAAAACCCAGTGAAAGTAACACTGCAGAAGTACGATTTTGGGGAGGAGGACTGCAAAACAGAAAAGGCTACAAGCCACTGACCTAAAATAGTCAATTACCCGACAAGGAAAAAAAAAAAAACCTGCCAGAGACCCATCACCTCTCCATCACCTCTCCAGCCTGCCTCCGCCCTACAGAAACATCAAAGTTTCGGGGATGCGGAGATCACCAGGAAACTTCCTGGGGCCCCGGACACGGGCACCGGGCCGCCGAGGACCCCCGGGGCCGCCGCCGGGGTGACCCGCGCCCCGGCCCCTCCGGCACGGCCGCTGTCAGGTGACATCCCGCCCCCCTGCCGCGGGCCCGGCGCAACGCAGGAGCGCGGCTGTCAGCGCCCTCGGCCCCGCAGGGCACGGCCCC
>VZTO01007143.1:52313-75816 GCA_013400615.1 Syrrhaptes paradoxus
GCCGGGGCCCGGCGGCGCGGGGGCGGAGGCGCCGGTGTCCTGGTGAGTGCGGGGCGGGGGCGGGAGGGACCCGCGGGGCCGCCGGGAGCTGCCGCCGGTCTGTGTCGCAGGGACGGGGACGTGGCCGCTTACCTGGAGGGCTCCGCGCCGCGGGACGGCGGGCACCGGACGGTGAGAGCCGGGGCAGCGGGACGGGGGGGTGCGGCCCGCGCCCCAAATCACGGTTCGCCCGTGACCGCCGCCCCCGCGGTTTTCCCTAGGAAGAGGCTTCCCCCGGCAGGAACGGGCAGCCCAGCGCTCCAGGGCAAGGTGCGTGTTCTGTCCGGTCTGCGCTGTCCCCAGGGCTCTGGGTCACTCCCTGACGCTGACAACTTGTCACCAAAGACGAGCGAAGGCAGAGGGACAACTCTGGGCTGAGATCTCTTTGCTTACAGAAGATGAGTCAAAGAGCAGCAGCTAGGTTCAGAAGGGGGATGAGAGCCAAAAGCTGTTCTTTGTTTATTCAAGGGGGTGTTCAGCGTTGAAAAGCCTTTTCCTCTTCCCCTCTGTCTTGTTCCAGGCACAGCTCCTGCCCCCTCGCGACTCCCTGTTTCCCCGGAAGTTTCCTCGAGCGGCAGCGTGCGGCTCTGGTCCGATTACCTCAGCGTTCACTTGCATCCCAAGAGCATCTACGTCATCCGTCAGTACATGCACGATGGGTATGGCCCAGAGGGTTGCTTCAGCATCTCTTGTCCACAACAGGATCTTAGTTTTGCCTTGAAGGAAAATGAAGAGAGGATAGAATAAGCTTTTTTTTTTTTCTTTCCTCCTTTTTTTCTTAGGGAGTGTGGGTGTCTGGAAGCCTTTGGACAAGGTGAAAGCCTCCTGCGGGACCCCAGCTGTGTGGAGGAGCTGGAAGATCGGTTGCACTTCTACGCTGAAGAGTGCGATCATCTGCAGGTTTAACAGCTCCGTCCCAACGCTCCGTTCTTTTGAGAAGCTTTCTGTTCAAGATTAAGCAGAATCTCAGCTGCTGCCATCATTTTACACAGGGATTTCAAGTTCTCTGTGACCTACACGATGGATTCTCTGGAGTTGGTGCCAAGGTGACAGAACTGCTCTACGATGAGTATTCGGGAAAAGGAATCCTGACCTGGGGCTTGACTCCAGTCCTGAGTAACGTGGGAGTAAGTAAACAATGGGAAAAACCAAGAACAAGTGACGCTTTCTTGCCCAGCCCGGCTTAGACCACTTCTTGTTTGCATCTTTAAAATTCCAACGGTTGGATTTTCTTTCCCAGGATTATCAGAAGAATTTTTACAGACTGATGAACACAGCCCTGGGAATTGTCCATCTCTCCAGCCACAGCTCGCTCTTTTGCCCCATGTCGCTCAGTGGGAGTCTAGGAATCAAGCCCCAACCTCCCGTGACATTTCCGTATATCAGCTATGATGTATGTACCATGCCGTGCTGTACCTAGAAACAAGACCCAGCTCAGCGGGCTTTCAGCTTTACCACTCCCTAAAAGTGTCTTCTGCAGTTACCTTTTTTTAGCAGTATTTTTTCATGCTAGCATTCTGCAACACAGAAAAGATTTTTTCCTGCTTTTTTACTGTTAGCAGAGACTTGACTGCCAACTTTTCATTCCCATAATATTTTTAAGAGTATGAAAAACCTAACACATTTCCTTTTTTGCAGTGTTTCAGCTGGTGTTCTGCTTTCAGTTTCAGCACTGAAAAAAATGCTTTACTGCGTTACTCTCCACTGGTGGAGGATGTAACTCCAGCCTTGTCTGAGCACTATGCGGACAAGAAAACTGGCAACAGATCATTTGTTAGCAAACAGCTCGCTTTCTTATGCAAAACCTGAAATAACTGTTAAACACAACTTCTATAAAAGCACAATTTACAGTATGCTTAAGTTAAATACACAAGAACTGGCTCAGGTGCAGATGACTTTAACTTGTCCCATAACTCTTCCCTTTGCCTCCCTCCACAGGCATCCCTTAACTACCACAGCAGCGCCATTCTGGCAGCAGCGCTCGATACCCTCACGGCTCCGTACCGGCTCAGTGCCTCTCAGGGCTCCATGATGCACCTTGCTGATACACTCAACTTCTCCGGAAGAAAGGTAAGGGCAGCGACAACAGCAGCCCCGCATCCTTTTGGCTCTACGGGAGCTACTGCTGTAGGCAAGAGCTGGTGTTCTGCTTTGCATCCGCACGCAGGCAGGCAGCGTGTTCTAGATTGTGACTTGTCCCCCCTCTCCGAGTCGCAGGTTGTGGCTGCCTGGGCTTCTGTTCCCTTTCCTGCCCTACGCGGCTCCTCGCTCCCCGACACGTTATGTGCCTACCAGCAGGATGTGCCCTGGAAGCTTCTGTCTTCGTGTGGGGAACAAAGGGTCAGCCGCTGTTTTGCTCAGTCTGTCGTGCTACGAGGAATTTGCAAGGAAAGTTGCACCAGGTAACCAGTGTTTGAACCGCACGTTTCCCTCAGAACTCTGGTACTCAAAACAGCAACGATTTCCTACAAAAGCCATTGCTAATCCTTCTGTTAGGAACGCCAGCTGACTGGAAAAAAAAAAAAAGTCTAGTGCTCTAGACAGTCAGGTTGGAAAGGGCCTGAAAGATCACTGGTTGTAAGCTACTAACCTTACAGCAAAAAAGCTAAAAAGCAGCTGAGTCACTGACAGTTCAGTTGAGGCCCCTGGAAAACCATGAACGGGTTTTCTTTGCAGCAGCTGTCCAGGGAAGCAGCCCCCGTCTCCACTCCACGCCTGCGAGAGCACCGAGCAGATGCTGCAGCATTACTTACACACAGCCTTTCCTGGGGCTCTCAGGTTCGTAGCAGTCTTTTTTTTTTTTTTTTTTTTTTTTTTNTTTTTTTTTTTAAGAACAGGGAACAGTAACTAGAACCTGAAGGCAGAGCAAGCTTTGGGTAACCTTATTCACCTTCTTCTTTGCAGCACATCCCACGTGCTGGAGCAGCCGTGTAGTACCCTACCTCCCTACCCACAGTTTTTTTCTCCGCTTCTGACCAGACAAGGCTTCCTCCTGGACAAACCTCCCGGTTATTCCTCAACAGGTAACTCGTAACCTTAACTGACGTTGCAGCAGAAGGAGATTGCGGGGGGGCAGTGGGGTCTAACAGTTAAAATAATTACTAAATAACCCCAACAACCCCACAACACTTTTGAGTGTTTGTCGGGGAAAACATAAGTATTGGGCACCTCTTATGCTACAGAGAGTTCAGGTAAAGCTTGAAGAAAACCCAGCCTGCTTCTGAAGCAGGGCAGGGAAACAAACGTTGATGGGTCTGTTTAACCAAACGCGTTTTTCCCTGCAGCCGTGGAAAGCATCCCTGTCCTGGCAGCCCTGCAGTCTTCACCGGTTCTGCACACACTCCTCTCCAGCTTAGACAAGGATCTACGAAAGCTGAACACCCGGCGACTGCCCAGCTTCTTCTCTGCGGGCGTTGAGCAGGGAGACTTCGAGGAGGCCTTAGAGGAGCTGAGGACTCTGTCCCAGTGCTATGAAACGGGGTTTGGAGCAGGTGGCTCTGAAGATGAAGCAGATTCGGACTAACTCATCTTTATTACTAGAGATAGGGGGAGTAAGAATATCTTCAAGATCAGTTTCAAAATAAAGGGAATGGTTTTTAAAGATGGCCTGGCTGCTGCTTTCTTTTCATTCCAGCAAAATCCTGCTGACGAAGGCTAGCTGAAGTTGTCCAGCTACTTGCAGCTGTGTTGTAAAGGAGGAAAGCTGCTTTTCTGGGGCTGGTTTTGTTTCCTTTTTTTAAAAACTATTCAAAGTGAATTTGCTCTGCCTGTTAGAGTAAGACCACACAATAAATACAGAACTCGGGTTGTAACTTTCCCACATACAATCAACACAAGGGGAAAACTTACAAAAAAAATCATAAACAGACATCTTATGATACAACATTTACATGTTCTTTCCAAAGGCTGGTGGCCCCCACAGACTGAGGTCAGTGTCCACAAGCATCACTGCTCTTGTTTCATTGCTACAGGATGTTCTCACCCTAACACCTTCCTTCATTCATTTCATTTTGATAAAGATGGAGACGTGCAGCTTGGCACAAGTGTAGCAGGAAAATGAACAACAAGGTGCTATCTTAAGTACCTGTGCAAATATTCTTCCTTTATCCACAGCACCTGTCTAGCAGCAAACAACTCTCCTGCGTCAGTCAGTAGCTTATCAAGCCAGAAAAACCTTAGTCATCAGGTTCCTCCTCAGAAAGCAGAAGATCTTTATCTGAGAGCTGGTCTGTGTTACTGGTACTAGTTGCGTCCTCCTCATCCTCAGAGCTCCCATCGCAGGATGTATGGAACAGCTTCATCAGTTCCCTGAACCTGTGGGATACCTGAAGAACACGGGAAATCCAAGGTGACTCATCAGTAAAAGGTGGTACAGAACAGAAATTTCATATTAGGAAGTTCATGGTGTTTGTGCTTTTATGTTAAAAAAAAAAAATCCACCATCACATTTTACTCGAGATTCAGCCATAAAGGGAAAAAAAAATGAAGGCGCACGGGGTTGTTCTGCTTTCTTGAGAAGAAGGGTTACATTCTGCTGACTTGCAGGTAAAAACTGGCAGGTTGGGAAAATTCCTAGCTGTGATGTGGGGAGGGCTTAGAGACAAAACCCAAGAGATCCCTTGTATTTAAGGAGAAGGCTGAGGACCCAAGTAGCAGCCACTGAAATAATTCTGGTACCAAATTTAAGGTTAGAACATCAACAGCAGTGTTGTAAGAAAAACCACGGCTGTCAGGATTTTTGACTGAACAGATCAGGGTTTGTTTTGGCTTTTATTTGCAGTTGGGATTATTTTTCTCTGATGTAGCATCAAATTAAGTTTGGGAGACAAATACAACAGCAAACCTCCCCCTTTCCTCCCCCTCCACCCCCACTCCCTGCAGCAGCCCCTCACCTCACTGGCGGTCTTGTTGCCCAGCTTCTGCGAGATGGCGTGGAAGGTTTCCAGATGGGCTCCCTTCTCCTGGCAGGTGGTGAGGATGACTCTGTCAGCCTCCCTGCAGAGGGGTACAATAGTTATTGAAGCAGCAAAACCAAGTGCTGACATACTTCAGCCACTGCAAGCCTGAGGGAGGGGGCAAAGACATTAGAAAACGGGAATACAAAATGAAAATCAAGGATGCTCTAAAATACAGAAGCTGAAGCCAAATGCTAAATGCACAAGGAATGTAAGATGCTGTTCAGGCAGACACACCTGGTCCAGAGCACAACTTTCTCCCCCGTCGAGCTGACTTTGCTGTTCTTTGCACACACAGTTGGTTCTGTGACTCGCTGCTGTTGCTGCTCCTCTTCCTTGTGGTCCAGGGAGGCAGCGACCCCTCTGCACTCCAGCTGCTCAGAATGCTGATGCACCTGGAAGCAGTTGGTTGCATTTGACTTTAATGTGCTCTCAGGAAAACTTCCAGTGCAACCCGTATCGTCAGCTTCCACAATGCGATTACTGGGGGACTGTGAGCTGCAGCTCTTACCCAGTGTTGGTTTTCTACCTGGTGTTATCCAACCCTGCTTTGCTTCAGGTTTTCCTTCCCGAGGCAAAGGTGGTCCCTCAAGTTCTTTCACACCTAGCGTTGAAGCATGACCGAAGATAGCGAGGTTATCGGCGGGATCAGAATGAAGCCTCTCACTCTGACATAAACGCTTTCCAGAAGAGGAACAAGGTCCCGTTAAACCTTTTCCTGCAGCAGAGCGAGGAGACAGCAGCAGGTCTCTGCTCTGCCCTCGAGAAGTGTCTGCATTTCCTGGGTGTTGCTGGTTCAGTCCCTCACTCTCGCTCTCCACAGTGTAAGGACAGTCTTTGGTTTCCTGAGGTAGTCTGAGAGCAGCTTTTTGTAGATGTGTCCATCTGGGGCCAGCGATGGAAGAGTCATTGTCCTTCGCAGTATTCGCAACAGCACTGACACCTGCTTCTCCAGCCTGATGACCAGGCAGCGCCGCTTTTTCCGAAGACGTGTGTCTGCTGGAGGCAATCTTTTCTTCCAGGTGAGATCCTGATAAACCCAAACAAGTTCAGACAAGCTGTTAGTAGGAAAAACTTCTGGAGGCTTTTTTTGAAGGGAATGCTCTGGATATACGCATGTTCAGAGCACCCAGAGTGGACAATCACAAGGAAAAAAAAAAAAGAAAAAAAATATTTCAGAAGTTCTCTTTATCTCAATGAATTCATACTACAAAGCCCTGTATCGGCACTTGTGTGAACCAGTTTGGAGATGAACGACACACCACTTCCACGTACCTGCAGCCAGAGAGTCCACTTTCCTGGACGCAGTTTTTGTTCTGCTCTGGACATCCTCTCCCTCCTCTCTGCTCTCCAGCCTTTCTTCCGCAGGTTCCTTGGATGTCCCAGAATCCTTCCCTTCAGGCCGAGGACTTGATTCTTGCTGAACAAGGCTTGAAGTCAGCTCTTGAGAATCTTTATTTTTATAAAATCTGTTTTCACACACCTGCAAATCAATACAGAGGCACACAATCACAAACATAACCCATCAGCCCAAAGCCAACACCTCGTGTTCCCTGGCCCCAACGGCTTCAGTTCAGCAGCACGTTTGCATTTAGAAAGCTGACTCTTTTTTTATTATTATGAACAGACACCGTTCTTTTGACATAGTGGCCACACAAGCATCTTCCACTAAAAAAGCTTGTTCTTCACTCAAAATAATGTAAAAATCCACACTACTGAGCACAGCAGGGAGGGGCAGCAGGAAGCGGGCGGCAGATGGCAGGGGAAGGCCAGGCGGTGCAGCCAGAGCTCCTAAGAGGGAGACGCTCCTCGTCATCTTTTGATTTATTTTCTTCCTCAACACGTTATTTTGGAGACACGAGGCCCGAGGCTGGACAGATCGTCACAATGGGGGGGGTCGCTCTCGGCAGGACTCTGCTTTCCACTCCCCACTCGAAAGGCTCAGCCTGTCGACTAACCTTACTACTACAATGGCTGCAGGTCCTCCTTTTGCTTTTCTTTAGCTTGAGATCGCTACTCCCTTCATGGCAGGAACATGAACATTCCTTCATCCCATCTACCCACTCGACCTCCTGGAAACAGACACACTGCAGCTGACAAACGCGCACGGCACAGGGACGACAGTCGGGGAGGGTGACCCCGGAGGGAGCCAGGAAAGGCCGGCGGCACTGTGCACGCTCGGAAAAATAAAACGATTATGCTGCTAGCAAGCAAAGCACAATGGAAACATTTCGATCCCCTTTCCTCAGATCTTTTTAGGCTGTTGTCGTGTCTCTAAGACACGCATCTGCTCAGAGTCCAGACCTGCAGTCTAGTGAGACGCCCCAGGCCCACCTTGTCGTTGTTCTGGCCTCCCATCTCTTTCCGCTTCTTATTTTTTGAGGCTGCGTGCATCTTGGGTGGCTCGTCATCTTCTTCCACATCTGGCAAAGACACCTCTTCAAACCCATCGAACTGCAGAACGAAAACCACACAAAAACTGCTCTATCATGACAGCTCTTCAGCAGACCGAACTTTGTTTTCCCCACGAATTTCTGAGTATTTAACCCAGTTCCAGGACATAGCAAGTTCAACGACGTCAGAAGAGACACAAATGCTGTACAAAAAAATGGGTGAAGTTTGCTTCAGTCCCCCAGCAGCTATCCCACCCTGCTGCTTCCCTCATCTGGAAATCAGCCGCAACCTGAGCCCTTCAAGTTCAAACAGGTCTGCTATCTCTGGTTTTATCTTTTCTGGTCTTGGGGAAAAGATTGCTCCACCTCATATTCCTTCTCTTCTGTCCAGTTGATCTCCTCAAAATCTCCCATTCGGCTGGCTGAGGGCCGTAAGTGATCAAAGAAAACGGAGAACTCATCCTGCAAGTGGTCGTGTCCTTTCAAGAGTTGCCACATTTGGGTCTTCAGCTGAAAGAGAGAAATCCAGAAAAAATTAGCGTTTCATTCCACGTCACCACATTTTTCTGAGAAGGATTTCTCAAAGCAAACGGAACATCAAGGCTCCTTAGACCCCCAACATGGAAGGTTATGTCTGTGTTGGTACTTCACAAATATTGAGATCATTCCACACCCACCCACCGCATTAGCACAGAAATTTCTCTCCAAAGTTCTAGGCAGACTCTGTAGGAGGCACTAAGCTAAAATTTCACCTGCAAGGTGGAGGTAGGAGAGAGGAGACTCGCACAGGCCAGACCACTGAAAGCCTCCTGGAGAGGCGGCTCCAATCCTCCACCACACCCCACGGAGGGAGATCGCACTCGCTCAGCTCTCGCGGTCTCAAAGAGCAGCACGTGGGAACAGGGAAGCAGGACACCTGCATTCTCAGGGTTTTTGAGTGAAAGGAGATACCTGGATGCCCGATTACCTCTGCAGTCTCTTGGGGGAGACAGTCCGCACAGCTCTGCAGAACTTTGATGATCTTTTGATGGTGGGCAGGATTTTCAGCAAAACAGATCTCCAGCTGCCTGAGGAACTTTCGGCTTTTGTCAAATGCTTGCTGCTCTTCAAACTGACCAAAAGAAAAAGACCCACCCTTCATGTTCATGAATATATTTCCAAGCATCTCTGGTTGGTTTAAGCAAACTATAAAATGCCCGTTTTCCATTTGTATTGACACCCATTTCAAAACTGGGAAGAGGTGGAGGACGAGAAACAAGACTTTGTACCATCAATGCTTACATGAGCTATAAAGTTTTGTTTCAACTACATGCACATAAGACAGGAAAATCCAGAAAGGGACGATTTGTGAGACAAGGGAACCATTCCACCTGCCGGATCTGCACGTTGTCTCTGCGGCGTAACTGGGAGAGGCCGACCCTCCACAGTAATACTTACTATGAGCCTTAAAACAAACACTAGACTTTTCAATTCTGATTAACGAAACACCAAGGTAAGCGAGTGATTCACCAGCTGTTTACCTTTCTTCCTTTTCTCCCACAAGCATTCACATTCTCTGCTTAAAATTTAGCCTCCTCCTTTCACTCTACCTACCAGCCCACACTCCAGAGCTTGTTCTGGTAAAAGAAAGGCAGCAAAGTCTGTGAGCAACTGCGGCCAGTCATGCAACAGTTTCTGTAAAGTGGAATAGAGATCCACAGCTGTTTGTTTGTCCGTGCTGATCTCAAATTCATAGATAACACGAAGAAAGTCTTCATACTTTCCAGGAACATGCTGCAAGGCTTCACGCACCTGGAAAGAGCAACAGACCTTTACAGGACTCTGTAACATCCAGGACGAAAGCCAGTTAATTTAGTAATCTTTGACCTCTTGCTACTCAGAATTTACATAGTGCTTCCAGTTTTGTTTAGCCAACCGAGTCTCTTCCTTAAAGGTAAATTTGAACAGCTCACAGGAGAAGGGAACCAAATCCAAGACAAGGAAATTGTGAAGCTAAGGGAGGGGCTGGTGCTGTGGACTGACTGCAGCCAGCAGCGAAGCACCTCCACGGCCACGCGCTCACTCCCCACCTCCCCCACGCAGGGCAGGGGAGGGATGAGGAAAAGAAAACTCACAGGTTGACAGTTTAATAAGTAAAGGACCACCATATGGAATGTTGTAAAGAAAAATAACTCCACCCCAGGCGTGAGGCGGGTTAGAGGACTCAAAGCAGCCGATGTTCCAGTTTCTGGGCCACACGCTGGTCTGGCTTACCCTGGTGAGATAAGCTTGTGCAAACGCCAGATCCTTCTGCTCCCGCAGGGGATCTCTCTCCAGGATGTCTTCATCATACAAGAGGAGCAGCTTAGATGTATCTTTGCTAGCACGAGCCCGTCCCCTCTTATTTCTGGTTCTGTGGGAGCTCCTGCTCTTCCCCGGGGCTTTCACGTTCTCTCCTGCGAAGCAGCACAAAGCAGGTTGTACACGTGCTTTTCACACATTCCCTGGGCTGGCTGACATCTACTCTTCTAGATCAATATTGCAATAGAAAAGGAGGTTTTCAGAGTTAGTGATGGGTTAACTGTCCACCCTCTCCTTTCCAGAGGGAAAAAAATCACTAGGCTCAGATACGCGAAATTAAATTAAACCCAGAGACAGTTTCCCCGTGGTTTTGCTTTTCACACGTGCCCTGTGTCAAAAGAAACCCACAGAACTTACCCGCTGGCATTCTGTGGGCTTCCACCTGCGGAGCAGTCTTTGTCGACGTGAAGGCAGATTTAGGTTCCTCCAATGTATCTCCACATATTTCATCATCTTTCTGTAAACTCTCTATTCCTTCCCCTTCCTCCTCCTCCTCTTCCTCAGGCTCAGAGTTCTCTTCCTGGGAATTCTCTTCTTCAGAATCTCCTTCTTGGCTTAAACGCCTTTCTGTTGCAAGCCAAGTAAGTTTTTCCATTGTCTCCTTAGAAAACAACAACAAAACACCAAACATTGTTTACTCTTGGTGACTGTTTTGATGTCACTCAGCAACTAGCTCACTCCACATAACTCTAACCGTCAATTTCACAGATCAGCATCTGACCAACCAGAGGATTCTACTGTAGGGACAGAATTCAACAACAACCACAACAGCCTGTTTTTGTATCACACACAAAATCAAACTGCAGAATCTGCCTTAAGTTAGATGGGATTCCTTAGTGATCATCTTAGTTTTTAGGGTGTTTCAGGACAACGATATTTGTCATTAGCAAGTTTTTTAAAGTTTTGTTTGCTTTTACCTGAAGTTCTGGCACTGAAAGAATAGATTCTTCTGAGGCTGATGACATTTCTTCATCCTCATCTTGTGTAAAATCGTCAAAGTCATCTTCTTCCTCTTCTTCTTGTCCTTCTTTCTCTCCTCCAGCTTCAGGGCCAGCTGGTGTCCCAACAGACTGGCCATCTATACTGGACGAATCCTCTGGTCTTCCTAGGGGACTACTAAATTCTGCCTCAACATCTGCTGTATACGAAAGGTTCTTTGGAGACTCACTGCTTACTTGTGGTCCAGCAACAACACCTGCATCCATCTGCTGCTCACCGCGGGGAGATGACTGCAAAGCCCGTTGTTCTTCTTCTCCCTTCTCATCACACGGAGCACGCTCCTTTTTAATTTCTTTCAGGTTATTTGAATAGGAACATGCAGCCTCCACATTCAGCTCCTGGCCAAGATCCAGCACAAATTCCTCCTTCACTTCAGCACATAAAAGATCCCTCTTCTGTACTGGATTCACTTCCTTACTAGCATCACTTGAATCCTCAGCCTCAATTTTCACCGTTTCATCTGAATCTTCCAAATGAGGCAAAAGGTCCACAGGCAATGGCTCTGGAGCGTTCTCGTCTCCTTTTACCACTGTCCAGCTGCAGCAGTCGCTCGTGTTTACCTTTTCCTGACTGCCGATATTTGAAGAGGCAGGATTTGTACCAGGCTCCTTTTTGGGGGAGACAGCAGAGCATGAAACGTACAACTCTGGGGGTTCAACCTTGGGCTCCACCGCGGGATACGCGTTAGTGTTGTTTCCAGCAGGGCAGGAAGGAACCAGCTTCACCTGCTCTTCATTTTCACCAACAGAAGATGCAGAAAGACCAACAGGGTTCGGAGAGACTATCAACGAAGGGATTGAAGAAGTCACTAGAGGCTGATTTAAGGGACACGGGAAAGTAGATGGATTTACCAGTAAGGTTGTAACAGGAATAGCCTGGGTGCCTCTGCCAACTGCTGCATTTATGGGCTGAATCACGTTGCAGCCATTGCCTATATTAACCACCTTCACTGTGGTAGCAGGTACAGTAAGGATGACAGGAGATGGCTGAATCAAAGGTGGAGTCTTTATCAGCGGGGCAGATTTTGTCCCTTTTTTCTTTTGGTATCCCTTACGAACACACGGTTTGCGTATTTTTGCTCCAGCCAGAGCTGGCAACATCAGTTTGGGCTGAAAAGTTACAGGATTTGAAGACACTGGAGGTGGTGGTACAGCAGCTGAGAAAGCTTGTCTGGAGTCCGAGCGCGAAGTGGGGAGTACATTCTGAACTTCCAAGCCATCCCTGCTTCCTACCACTGCTGGAACGCTCAAAGGCTGCACTCCTGGCACCGCCTGCACAACTGCAGCTGGCTGGATTATCTGAGGAATCTGAACCATAACTTTGCTGGGAGGAGCTTCCGACTGGGACAACTTCACAGTTTTCTGGATGTTGATAGTGTTGGAACTGGGCTGCAGACAAGGACTCAGTTGAATGAGGACAGGCTTCAGAGCTGAAGACCTCTGCTTCCTCCGTGCTCTCCTGGAGAATCGCTTGGCCATGGGCTTTAAGGTCAGTACTAGTCCCTTTGGCATGAGTAGAGGGTATTTTTCATCGTATTCTGTGTCTGAAGTTTCCTTTGCTGTCCCCACAAAGACAGATTCTGCACCAGGTGAAACAGGCACCTCCCTGGCATCTTCTGCTAATTGCTTCAGCTCCCGCTGAATGGAAGGCAAGCTTGCCTAAAGGAAAAAAAGAGTTGATAACAGTCCATGGGCTGTTTTCCTCTGTTACCACCTTCAAACAGTACCACAGAAGGCAACAGACAGCAACTTGCTTCTAAAAGTAAAGATTTTCTTATTTACTTTATACTACTGCATACTACTTTACATTCACTATATATTGCTTTATATCCTTTTACTCCAAAACCTTCAATAGAATCTGAGAGCTCGAAAGAATCAACAGAACCGAACTGCCTGATAAAGGTTCCCCCAGTACACACAAGATCTGGTGGGAAGGAAACTTCACTCTAACAATGAATAGATGAACAGCAGAATCTACCTTTAGCCAGAACGGCAGGCGATGTTCTTCCCTCTCCACGGGCGGCTTCCACTCATTAGGCTGGATTTCCTCACAGCACTTGAACAGGACGGGCAACTGTTTTGTCTTTTTATAGTACTGCGTGGAGACAGGAGAGAATGCAAGACAAGATGACCGTGGTCAAAACACCTGCCCAGTAACTGCTGGGAAACATCTGCATGAATGCATCAGGATTACTGAAGCCACAGTCGTACTAGGGCTGTCTGCAAGTGCTGGGCTCTAAGGAGTCAAAACACTAATACGAGTACTTGCATAGTACAGAGAATGGGGCCTTTCTGAAGAAACACTCATTGCCAACAAGAAGATGACATTCTCTTTAAAGAAAGTGTCAGCACATCTACAAAAAGGTCCTTGGAACAAACAAACCCCAACCAGACAGACAAATCCGAGAGATACCAAACCATAATCCGAATGCATCACTTACTCTGATGATGTTATCAGGAGCTCGATTCATATTGAGATTCTTGATTCGTACTGTTAGCTGGTGGGCAGTTTTTGTTGGCAAGAGATACTTGCTGATCAAAGGCTTCGGAAACTCTGTCCCTTCAAAATGTTTCAAACCTAAAGCTAACAAACTGAAGAAGGAAGGAAGGAGGGGAAGGGGGGAAAAAAGATAACAAGTCTTTTAGACAGTAGGGCAGATTGCTGTTTGGCTGTGCTGTTGCACAATACACAGCCCAAAGGTTTGCATCCCAGAAATTCTCCTTAACAAAGAAGTCTCATCCATATGCATTTTGTTCAATAATTCTAAGCACATACTTGTCCTCTGCCTTGGTGAAGATAGTCTTGTCCTGGGGAGGGTTTGCTCTTAAGGAACATACTGGCAGTAACTCTGGATACATGAAGACTCTCCTTGTTGCCAAAATCCACGCCACTTGCTTTGGCAAACACGGAAATTCATTGGCTGTGAAAAGAACTAGCAGATAAAGACAGAGGTACATGGGGCCAAATAACATCTTTCACAACTGACTTCTTTAGAACACTGTTTCTTTTACTCCCTTCACTGTAAAAAGAGATACTTTCTCACTGGTTTTAAGAATTTCCGTATTTCCTAGTTTTTGCCCTCAAGTTTACATCAGTAAAAGGTTAAGTTTACTTCCTCTTCCATCTTTTCTGTTGCTGTATAATGAAAAAGCACTTTGAAAAAGCTCTTTTCTATTTCAAGTGTGTTCACTCTCTAGGTAGCAGAAAAAACAGAAACTAAATATTTTAAACCAACAGTTTGGAGCTTTTTTTGCTTAAATACTCCAATGAAGGGAATATTTCCTTGATGTGTGTTAACCCACACATTTGGAACAATTATTTCCAGTTTCATAGTTTCTTGATGAACTTCTGGAGCTCAAAACATCATCTGTAGAACAATAAATGGCAGGACTGACGCCAAAGCAAAAGTCAACAGCCCATATGGCATGCTCTACTGTGTTGCAAGTTTAAGAAGCAAAAAGGCAGCCAATAAGGTGGATGATTTTATCTAAAAATACATCACAAAATTGAAAAAAAAATAATTTCATTCCAAACAGCAATCTGAACCGTATCTCATCTGGAGAACGCATAGCATGAAATAACTCCCCCGGTAAATGCTTTCCCACCTCCTGTTCCTTCACGTACATACCACTCTTCTTCACAGCTTTGCGAGGGCTCCAGTCGACTTGGACTTGGGCGTGAAAATCTTCAACGAGCTGCAGCGCTCCCTTCAAGTTACAGGGTTGGAACATGGTTTGAAACTTGGGATTGAACGACTGACGGAGGAGCATAGAGCTTTGAGCAAAGTTACCAAGCTCACTCTGCAAAGTCACAAACAGAAAAAGATAAAAGAGCGCGCCTTCAAAAGGAAGTTAAAAGAACAAATACATGTAATGCAATAATGCAAAAATAAACTGAGTGTGTTCATACAACATTATTCCCTTATTGAGTGGTACTTGGTCTCAGTTTAATGGGCTAAATTAAATAAATTAAGCTCTCTAAATATCTCCAGTGACCAGCAATCATTAACATTCACGTAGCTCTGATTTTAGACACCATCCTTACCAAAAACATCCTGGTAGTACTGGCCTCCGAACTTAAAGCAGGGTTGGCACTTGCGAGAAGATGGATTTGAGTCAGAAGCTGAACATGCTTGAAGAATAAAATTAGACAAATGGGTTTTTTCAGTGTATCAGAAATCCAAGAAACTGGAAAGCATAAGTACAGAGGCACAAGAAATATCTCCTGAGCACCCCCAAAAAAAGTCACATTCTGACCTCGGAAACCCATTGGCTTTCCCCGCACCCAGCAGTATACAGACAATATTCATGAAGTCAGAGCAGATAACGTTTTATTACCTGCTGCATTTGCTGCTGGAGCCTCTTTCTTTGCATATTGTCCAGAACAAGGCTCTGGAGAGGCTTCTCGTTTTGAGGTTTTGATTTTTCTATCTCTTGTGGTGGCTTGATCAAGGACTTTTTCATTCTCAACTGCTCGAGCTGTTCCTTCACCGTCCGATGTTGTTCATTCAGTAAATTGGCCAGAGGCTCTTCAAATCTGTTTGAGACCAAAACATGCTGTCAGCCCTGTGCTACTTCACACTTGGACAGTACACTTCAACTTGAAAAAACAGTTATTTATACAGCTGGCTAATACATAAAGTGCATGCAAGTAATTCAAGAGAGCATAAAGTTTCCCTGCTTTTAGCCTGTAGCTGGTTTAAGAATTGCTGCACTCCCCTCTGGTACTGCTCATCCCAGAGGGAGCATCAAGAAATTCCAGCCTTCATTTTAGCTCCTTTCCCAAACAGATACAGCTTGATCTTGAGCTGATCTGCCCCATAAACAAGGAGACACCATTCATACCGCAGTTTCTGTAACTGGATAAATAAAGCTGGATTGTTACCTAGAAAAAAATGCTTTAGACCCTTTCCTCTTCAAGCCACTGTTTCAACTATACCCCACAGCAAAAATAATCAAAAGCCAATTTCCAAATAGTCGTTCCAGACCTAGGCCTCAGCTATCTCATGCAGACTTTTTCCTTCAGAAAGGCCACATTACACCTAAGCCATCTACTTAAAAGATAAGGTGACACCCTTGGTCAAACCAGGCCCCCAAGTGTTTCTTGTCATCAAAAAATATAACGGCAGTAAGACCACCATTCTGGAAGACCTTGACTGTTCCCAGCTATGACACGGAACAGCCAGCACCAATATTTCAGTGCAGCCACTCCTGCTGTCTCTTTCTAACAGTTACGTTTTCATTGTTCTGGTTATCTTTTTCACATGCATCACAACCAGTACAGTCAAAGGCGGCAGAGGGTCAAGTTAAGTGCTCAGTCTCATAATTAAAAGTCTGCGCTTTCAAATCAGCAGCCTGTGCTGAAAAGGCATGATCTCTTCAGCGGATGGCACAGCACAGCCACAGGTAGCCACAGGCCTTTTACCCTAACAGAGTTGTCATTTTTTTAATTTTACGACCATAACCAACTGATCCTACCTAAGTGCTTGTGGTGTATTAAAATTTGGCCGTGACTCTGCAACATTATCTTCATCTTCTGGACCTTCATCTTCCATGTTTGAGAAACCCATCTCATCCTGAAACTGAGAGCAAACGTGTAGCAATGGTCAGGAATAGAAAGCTCCAGTAGTACATTCACCAGCAACTGGTTTTATCTAATAAAGCTCAGGATGATCCTCTCAGCTCTGAGAAAGGCTGTTCTTCAGTGCTATACCAAATTCATCACTTACTGTCTCAAACAGCTCCTCCATCAGTTCATTCACTTCCTTTTCTGCAAGTAAAATTAAAAAGAAGTTTAAAGATTCCTTTTCCAAGAAACACCGAGCAATCCTGTTCAAATCAGTATGCAGACTTCTAAAAATTAGCCTACACTGCAAAATCTCTGCAACAAAACACTCGCTTTTCAAAATTAATGACTAATCCTAACAAGAAAGGAGGTGGGATTCCCAAAGGACTTACTGGTAATTCTCACTGCACGATCATTCCTGAAGTCTTCTGTATCTGGTTCATCCAGATCTTCCAGGAAGTTGTACTCAGGGTCATCATCATCATCTGCTTCATCTAGTACGAAGAATGTTTTGAAACATCATCTCCCTGCCCCAAGACCCGTAGCCAGGGGCAGAAGCACCAAAACACAGAACTTCTGATTATGGTTGCCAATTACGGCACGCGTTGGCTAGTAAATATTTAGAAATGAGACACCTGAAGGTTAAACACTAAACAAGAAAATGGCTTCAGCCAAGAACATCATGTCCGAACAGAAAGAAAAAGCTCCAAGATCTCAGGGTAACCCCCAGTTCCAGTGAACAACAACAACGACAACTTGTCACATACCTTCGTTCTCCACATCGTCATTCATGAGTCCTCCGAGCCACCTTTTCCATTCTTCATCATCTGCCGTATTGGGATCGTACATATCCGGCGTGATGTCCGGGGCTCGGAGCTCAGCCTCCAGCTGACCGAGAGGAACATCCTTCAGCGGTCTCTTGGATCGGGTTCGGAAGGCGATGAGGCTGTCTTCCAGGGACTGAAAGGTGAAGGAAAAGCACAGTGGAATTACAGCATCTCTGCTATTTTTTCTTTCATGTATGTTTTACTCTGTCCTCTTCACTATCTTTACACCCAAGCTCCCTCAGGTGTTAATACTAGCCTGCAAAACACAACAAAGTTGACAGGATATCTTTCAGAAGGAAAAATATTTTCATTAGTTATGTAAATATCATAGAATTATATTTAATTGTCAAAACAACAGCAGTGAGAGACTTACGAGCATAAATATAAAGCGTAGCTACAAGAAACTAAAAGTATAGGTCACTAACACGCTTTAGTAACAGCTACCTCTGTTCTCTCACAGACCTTGCATCCTACACGCTACGGAGATTCAACTTATTTTTTCAAGTTATAAAAGGAGAGCGGAACATAGTAAAAGTAACAGGAAAGAACACCAGAAAGCTACCTCCTGTCTAACACATTTTTTTCAAACTAAAGCCACACAATGATAGCATCCCCAAAACCAGTACCTGGTAAGAATCCATGCACACTGGGCTTGAAGCCAACTCTTCATCCACCGCGTGCAGCTTCTCCATGAAGGCGCTGTCTTTGTTTGGCTTTGGCTTAGGAGGTGGTGGAGGTCCCATGGGAACTACTTCAGCACTAATATGTCTAACAACAGGTGGAGTAACCTTCTCCATCTAATTAAAAAGGCCTTTGTGTTAAAAGGTTTTATTTAGAACACAAATTTCCAAGGACAGAATAAGACCAGAGCCTAGCACAACAGAAATGAGAGAAATGCTGCACTCTTCATATTATACTCGCTTTGATTTTCAGAAAGTATAAATACATTTACTACTCAAAAGACTTGCAGGAAAGGGACATTTGCAAGATTTGAGTATCAGTCTCAATGTTACTAGAGCTGATAAACCTAAACACTAGTAATTGTGGCACAAAACTCCCTTGCAAGTTTACCTCGCAGGGTGTCCCTCCCTCTTCATCAGATGATCGCCTCGTCCTAGAGCGTTTCGCTCCCCGTGGAGAAGAAGCAGTGCTCTCTACATCACTTTCCAGTAAACTCTATAGGGCAAAAGTTGCAGAATGCGATCAAACCATCATGCCACAAAAAACACTGCTTAAACTAATATTTCAAAGACTCCTATTTAGCCAAATTAATACTAAAGCATTGAAGAAAGATTACTAGAAGGTCCGGGACAACCTAGACATTTTCATGTGTTGAAATAAAGAGAACATTCTACTGTCTGAAATACGCAGACAACTCCATGCTGAACAGAACGGGTCTTTGTACAAGTTGCATTTACCTCTTCTGCGGTCTCATCTTCATCCTCATCCTCAGGCTGGTATTCTTCATCAGATGAATCATCTTCCTCAAGAGGAATGTCCACAAACTGAGGAGGCTGCAACAGAACAGAAGAAAGGTGAAAACTTTTTACAGGCAAGAGAAAGAGCTCCACTCCAACGGTGCACTATCAGATCGAAGATTTCTAACTTCTCCACCCCTCCAAAAGACCCCTTGCTCAGCAGGTGCCTCTAGTACGGTCTCTGATTTCCCAGCAGTAGTTCACTTACCTTCACCTCATTTGCCTTCTTAATTGGAGAAATATTCCATGTTGGAATCACCTAGAGATAGCAAAAACACTTTAACTGTCTCTGAAAAGCACAGCATTGCACAGTTTAGACAATCTACTAAATCAAATGAGAAACTGAGCTCGAGGCCTTGTTCTCCAAAGTAGCCAAGGAACAAGACTTCAAACAAATGCTTTCTAAACCGCCCACATGGTCTCTGCAGGCAGCAGCACAACAGATACTGTCAATTCACAGCATTTCCCAACCCTGACCTGGTTCTATTCTGCTTGTCTAAAATGAATTCTTTTTTACATTGTTTTAACTTATTTTTTTTCCATTTTAAGAATAAATAACGTAAAAGGACACTTGACACTTAGAAGACCCAACAATCAAAACCATTCGGGTAGGGAGAGGGTGCCATAGTAAAAGCAGATGACGTACTTACCACTCCTTTTTCCACAACTTCCTTCAGTTTGGAACGAGTCATTTTGGGCTCCTGAGAGTTTAAAGCAAGACAACAGCAACCTTTTCAGCTATTTTCCTTAACTGTAAACTTTTCCCCAGCAACTCTTTACTACAAGACTTTTCTCTTTTTTTAAATGAATTACCGTTTAGACACAGAGTGACATCAAAAATAACCCCTCATAATTCTGTGTCCTCATATACACTCATACACAGACACTACTCGTGTCAACCAGGTGGCAAAATCTGGTAACGAAACATATATTATGGCAACACCCATTCTACCTGATCTCTCCAAACCACATCAACAGACATGCAAGACAGACTGGTGAAGGTATCCTGCGCTTGGAACAACTGAAAAAAAAAAACAAACTTAAAAAGCTTTTTACTTACAAACAAAGGGATATCTTCTGTCTCACTGATGGCTGCTTTCATCATGGCAACCACATGCTCATTCGTGATCACTTCCTACAGGAACACATAAAAAATATCCTTTGCATTCTGTTTGTTAAAAATAAACAGACATAAGGTTAAAATAAACCAGTTGGAAACATGATGGAGAAATATTCAGTGTACAATATACTTTGTAATTATACTATAATAAAAAAAGACTGTTTAGTGATCGTAAAAGAAAATACGAAGTTTTTTTTTTTTGCAGCTCCTTTCTAACTGGAAGTGAAACAGTGAGTTCACAGTATACATCTCCACACCTGCAACCAGACGCACACATCACAATTCAATTACTCCTGCTCCTGTTACTACAGTACAGTAAAACCGTACATACATGGAAGTCAGTGATCAATACCTACTAACAAAGCCAGGTCTGGGTACCTTATGCATACACCACACGATTCTCTCTTTATAGCCTTTTATAGGAGAGATGAGGACACGGGTGCCTACCAAGCCTTCTGTGTTCATGAAATCAAGCGCTACCATTAGTACCACACTTAAGTCTAGACTGCACTTTCTTAAAGAGCTGGGGACCTCCCCGTTCCCTGTCACAGTCCCAGGGCACTCACATGCAAGATGTTTCGCACATTGACAACTGTCAGGTTATGGTGTTTGGCTCCATCTTCTAAGGTGCGATCAAGGGTATCATCTAGCTTGATGTCACAAGACAAAGATCCCTCCTCTTCTTGACTTATCCCTTCTCTTTTCCGCTTGGTTGCCTTCCTCCTCCTCTTCCGTCTTTCAACATCCTCTCCATCGTGCTCCTCTGAAAATGAATAAAAAAGGAATCTAACAATTCAGATACTTCACAGCCAGCACATTCTGACAGTATGAGATTAAAAAAAAAAAAAGAATTCTGCAGATACTGAAGTGGCAGCAGCTTTCCAAAAGCTGATAAGGAAATCACCCAAACAGAAATGGTCATGAGAACTAGAAAGTCTTTTGAATAATGGATTCAAATTCCGCAGTACCCAAGCGAGTCACATTAGTCAAGTAAAGAGAAGTTACGTATTTACTAGCCTGATTTTACAGAATGGTCTCAGCAGTTTTTTTACACCTTTTCCAGAAGGAGATGTTTTAAGTATGCTGCCAAGACTAAAACAGTTGCAAGACTCCAGGCACCATACAGCAAGAGCAGATTACAGTTTCCAGAACTTAAAATGTTTCCCAAGCACCACTGTTTTGCTGACTCAGGGAAACAAAAGAATCCTAACTTCCTCTGAAGGAAAGCAGATCAGCTCCAGCAAGGTTCACTTAGATACTGTTAGTTTATTTAGCCACTGAATTACGGACCACCCACCTAAAGAGCCCCTGCCATCGTGTACACAGTTCCAGAGTTCTGCATCCACTGTATCAAGTCACAGGTCTGTTCCTCACATAAAGCTTACCCAACAGAATAAACAGCCCCAGATCCTCATTTTCCTCATCAGTCTGCTGGGACCACTCACCTGCTCTGGTGTTCTTCAGGGGCTTCATCAGGGTAGGATTTCTAACAGCCAGCTGCAAAGAACTTCTCCCTGGAGACTCCTGCGCTGCAGACTGGTTTTCAGTCAGATATGCATCTCTCTGTGAGTTTACTTCCACCTCTGTGTAGAGCTTAGGCGCTTTCCCTGTTGACAGTACACACTAAGTTGCCATAGGGACACAGCTGAGCAAGGTTAAGAGGCTGCTGCTATTACAAAAGCTTATCGCGACTCATTCGAATCTGTTAATCAACCACACAAGTCTAGCCTAGCCTGTGAGAGGGATCCAGGTACACTGAACATGGAGCCGCAGTCCGGTCCTGCTGGAAACAAACCCAGGCGAGGAGATCCCACCTCCAGGTATTTCATCCTCGCTCCCTTCACTGTCTTGCACAGCTACACTCAAAACCGTTCCTGTCGAATGACGCAATTGCAAAAACCCAAAGATCTGTTTAAAACACAGTTGTACACCCTGCTGTATGAAAGCAACTGCAGCAGCAGAGACACACTGCTAGGGGCAGGCGCTGCTTCACCCGGCCGGGTCACCCCCAACTAGAACCGCACAGCGACTGCAGCCTCGGGACGACTCCCGCAGACACGCCGGGACACCCTGAAACCACAGGACTGCTGACAGGGACAGCTACGTACCCCTCCTGCTCCCATGCTGCACAGTCCTAGGAACCGACTGTGAACTGGCCCCGCTTCTGCTCTCCTCTGTCCCTGCACAAAACCAGCTCCCAGCCAAGGGGCCGCACAGGAACCAGAGACAGCGCTGGTCACCAGGAAGCTCTGTCCCTTTCTGCTGCAGCCTGCAGCCAAGGCGAGCTTACAACGATTACTGAAAAACAGCTGAAACCTGAAGCTCACGAACACCTCAAACGGCCACACAACAGAAGCAGCTCCCCAACACCGCCCAGCTGCAGGAGCCGCGGAAAAGCCACACACCAGGGAGTCGATCCCGAGGGAAAATAAAAACCAAACACCCCCTCGCACTTCCCCAACTCACCAACTTCGAAAAGCGGATGCTGCCAGCCTGCAATGCTTCAGAGAAGAACAAAAACACCACACAAGGGAAGCACCCACAGGGAAGGTTTCACAAAAACACGCCGACGCGGCTTCCCCTCAGCTGACCCCGCAGAACGGGGCCGGGGCCGCGCCCACTCACCTTCCGCCACTGCTTCGGGGGCCGGGGCAGCCCCACAGGCCTCCTCCGCGCCCGGCGCCTCCAGAGCCCCAGAGGCCGGCCGGGGGACGAGCCGCTTCCCGCCCTTCGGCGCGGCCTCCCCGGGCCCCTTCCACACGCCCGCAGCGGGGTTGGGCTGCCCAGCGCCTCGGGCCGGCGCCGGGGCTTTGGCGGAGGAGCCGCCATCGGCAGCGCCCGCCGAGGAGGGGCCGCCGGCGCTGGGCGGCTCCGCGTCCTCCCTGTACTCCCGCGGGCTCTGCGGCCCCGCCGCCGCCGCTCGCCTCTTCTTGCAGGGAAGCATCTTCAGCGACAGCGACATCCCTGCGCCCGCCTGGAAGACAGTGAGCGGCCGAGCCGCGGGTCACCGCCACCGCCCGGGCCCGTCCCGCCCGCTCCCTCCGCAGGAAGCGGAAGTGTCGCGAGCCCGCCCCTCGCGCACGCGCCGCGCCGCCATCTTGGCCGGGCGCGGAGGAGAGCAGCCGCCATGTTGGCGCCGCGCGGGCCGGCAGCCCCGCCGGTGAGGGCGCGGAGCGGCCGCCGCCATCTCTGCTGGGCGCCCGCTGCCTAAGCCCGGTGTCGTCCCCCCCGCCACCTCCCAGAGTCCTCCCGCGGGGGCGGCAGCACCTGCCCGGTACTGCAGTCCGCACCTCCCCGGCGGAGCCCATCGGTGCCGGCCCCTCACGGCAGGAGAGGGGTCACGGGCCCCACGAGCCCACACACACGCCTCTGGCGCCTCGCCCGGGCCCGCGGCACGAGCCCCGACACTTGCCGAGTCACCGCCGAGCGCCCGCGGGGCGGGGCCAGCGCGGGGGGGGTGCGGGCGGGGCCGGGCGGGGCCTGCGCCGCGTCGGGACCAGTCGGCGGCTCCTGCATCCCGGCTGCGAGCATCCTGCGGGCGGGGGCGGCACCGCGGCGCCTCCGCACCCCCGGCTCCCGGCCTCGGCTGGGCCATGGCGGAGATCACCAGTGTCCACCCGGGCTTCGGTGAGTGGGGCCGGGCCGCGCCGGGAGCCCTTTCCCCACACCGGGAGCGCCCGGGGGGCCCCCGCCGCCCCCGAGGCCGGGCCCAACGCCGCGCTGCTGGTCCCGCTCCCCGCACGGGGACGAGCCGCGCCGGTACCGGCCCCCGCCCCCCCGCTTCCCG
>VZTO01007143.1:75828-86707 GCA_013400615.1 Syrrhaptes paradoxus
GGGCGGGGGGCTGTGCCGGGGTTCCCGGGATGCAGGAGCTCCTGACCCGCTCCGTCACGGAGCCACGAGCCGCCCGGGGCCCTGCCCGCGGGGCCGCGGTGACACGATTCTCTGGAGCCGGTCCTCGCCCGTTTCTGGGAGGATTTTTTTCTGCAGCCCAGCAGGAGACAGGGCTGGCGCCGCCGCAGGGGTTGTTGGTTGGGTTTCTCCATCCTGAACTCAAACGGCTGCTTCTCTGTCCTCCAGCCATTGCCTGACCTTCCCCCGGACCATACGGCCCCTGGTCAGCGCGGTGGCTGCCTTTCCTTTAAATTCTGAAGTGCTCTGTAATAATTCTCCATCCTGTACCATTTGTCCAGTGGTCGGGCATCTGCTGAGCTGTTACGGTCTCTGGTTCCAGGAGCCACGTGCTCTCATCATTTCACTGTTGGCCACCATTAGCCACGAGGGTATTATCAGCAATCGTCAGTTTTAAAAGAAAGTTTTCAATTATTTTTCATTAATTGAAAAACAATTCCATATCCCAAAAAGTTGGTTTTGTTTCAGTTAAATCTTAGCATCACTGAAGACATAGTTGACATAAGCTCTAGAAAATACCAAATAATCCCTAAATCCAAATACAGGATTTTCTGTCCCTTGGTTTTGGACACCGGATTTACAGCTGAAATTTTGTGTGTACCCGGGGCCCTGTATCTGCTGCAAGGGGCTGGGACAAAAGAATCCATGATTTCAGGCCCAAGGGATTATGTAAAAATTGTTAATAAAGGGTAACTCCAGATCCAGTGTTCCAGCCATATTTCCTACTCCCTTCCTGTTGTTAAAATAGAATAGTGTCATGTTTGTGAACAGGGCATTATTAAAAAAAATAATAAAAATAAAAGTGCTTCCTGCAAATCGAGGAACCGTATTCCTGCGGAGCTGCTGGTAATGCGGGAGCTTGGTTTGGCAGGATAAGGCCATCAACTGTTTGAAATTCCCAGGACCTTTAACACAGGCCATGCGTGCCTCAGGACCGTAACATGTTTCCCACGTGGGAAAATATAAATTAAAGGAGGTAATTTTTTGTGCTGGGGAAGCTTTGATACTGAGATCGTTGAATTAAGAATGAGACAACAGGACTGTGTAGGTCTCCATCCAGACGCGCCTGGCCGCAGGGGGCACAGCCCCCATGAAAGCCTGAGCCCCTTCCTTACCGCCTTGTCTTCTCCGCAGATGTCTCTCCAGTCGTGGCCGGCCTCATCGGTGCTACCGTCCTCGTGGTTTCCGTCTCGGTAACGGTTTTTGTGTGGACATGCTGTCACCAGCAAGCAGAAAAGAAGCACAAAACCCCACCATATAAATTCATTCACATGTTGAAAGGCATCAGCATCTATCCGGAGACCTTGAGTAACAAGAAGAAAATCAACCGGATCCGGAGAGATAAGAACGGTGCTCCCAAGGAGCCGGGAAGGGGAAACCTCTTGGTGGATGCTGCTGAATCTGGTCTAATAGGCTCCGATAAGGCTCCAGACGGGCCAAGCGCAGCCCCCCAGGTCGACCAGCTCCCAATAAAAGTAGATTATGGAGATGAACTAAGTCCAGATCAAAGCCTCACTCCAGGAGGAAGTAAAACCTCCTCCCCATCGTCTCCAGGGGATGATGTCCTGTTGGGTGAACTGACGTTCTCCGTGGACTACAACTTCCCCAAAAAAGCGCTGGTGGTCACCATTCAGGAGGCTCACGGGCTGCCGGTGATGGATGAGCACACTCAGAGCTCCGACCCTTACATCAAGATGACAATTCTTCCAGATAAAAGGCATCGAGTGAAGACTCGTGTGCTTCGCAAGACGCTAGACCCCGTCTTTGACGAAACCTTCACCTTCTATGGGATCCCCTACAGCCAGCTCCAGGATTTGGTTCTTCACTTCCTCGTGTTGAGCTTCGATCGCTTTTCTCGAGATGACGTTATCGGAGAGGTCATGGTGCCCCTCGCGGGGGTGGACCCAAGCACTGGCAAGGTTCAGCTCACCAGGGAGATCCTCAAAAGGAACATACAAGTAAGTCTCTTCATGTGGTGTGACACAAGCTCCTTGTGTTGTATTTGATCGTGGTTCTTTTGATCCGGGAGCCTCTGATCTGGGCTAATAAGGAGGAATGCTGCAAATCCTTTGCCGTGAACCCCATTTTTCCACAGATACGTATTATCGGTATTCCATGGCTGTGCTCTCTTAGTGAGGCAGCTTGATAAGGCGTGGTCATTATCTAGGCGCAGAAACGATGAATTATAACAGATGATGCCAAGAAAAAGGGCCAAGTCCCCATCTCCAAATAAAAGAGCTGATGTGTTTATCTTTTAATAGTGTTCTTCTCAGTGCGTTGACCGTATTTCTTGGAAGTAATAGATTAAAAATAGAGGAAAAAGGTCACATCAAATAAAAATAGATTTAGTCAAGGATGCAAGTTATTTAACATTTATTGGTAATCAAGAATAGATTTACCTTGGTGTCTGCATGCAGTCACCCCCCAGCGCTCTCTGTGGCTGCTGTGTTCTGGTGTATCCAAGGAGACAAAGTTCTGAGCATTTCCCTTCTGGGGCCACGAACTTGCTCATCTCTTTATTCTCCTCCCAAAACTTTGCAAAAATTCATTAATTGGGGACCCCTCAGGCCTTTGCTCTGCTGGGCAGACAGCACCGGCCGCTGCTGGGGGCAGGGGGAGCTGCTGCGAGATCTCTGCTGTCAGCGCGTTCCTGACACCGCTGCTAATGCTGTTTGCCTCGATAGCAGATAAACTTAATCTGAATTAGTGCCATCTCAATTAAAGTTAATGAACGCCATCTGGAAACCAAACCGAATTATCTTAATGCTGTGTTACTCTTCGGAAGGACGTACAGCAAGTGTAAGGGAGGAGATCTGTTCCTATCTTCTTTTATCCTCATCCCATACCTTTGCAGATGAAACCCAGAGCACGCCTACAGACTGTGAGGAGCTCGGCCAGCTCCACCAAAAGTCAGTGAATCTCCAGCTCCTAAAGCCCACAGACGCCTCTCGCAGCAGCCCTCCAGGGGCAGCTGCAGCCGCGGCTCTCAGAAGGCACCTGCCAGGTTTTCCCTGCACAGAATTCCAGGGGAGCGGCTGTCGCAGGGTTTCCTGGCACCTTCTGCCACTTCTGCCTGTGGCACATGCAAGGGCTGCGTCTCGTGTTCCATCTTTTCAGGCATTGAGCGCAGGGAAAGGAAATTCCGGTGACCCCCAGCGTTTACCCCTATTTATAAGACCATCTTGTCCTAATAAGTTCTTTCTGTTTCTTTTCCACAGAAATGCATTAGCAGAGGGGAGCTGCAGGTCTCCTTGTCGTACCAGCCCGTGGCACAGAGAATGACGGTCGTGGTGCTTAAAGCCAGACACTTGCCAAAGATGGATATCACTGGCCTCTCAGGTAGAAGCTATTTTCTCCATCTCTAAATATGTAGAAAAGTTCACTTTTAGATCTTTTCACCTGTCTTATCTAAAGATTTTATTTGTCCACACACTTTTCCTCAAACTCTTTTAAGGCAATGAGTGATCCATCGCTCACCAACAGATGGTTACACAAACAAGACCAAACCCTTCCTGCTGCGAGACCAACAGTTGCATCTTTCTGTATTTTCCAAATTCAGCAGGCCTCCATGTTGTGTGGCCAGCCAGTGCAGGCTCGGTCCCTCCCTGCTGCCGTCAGCTCATCGCTGCCCTGAGCAGCTTTTTTTTTTCCACGGCACAACCGCTGCTTGCTGCATCTGCCTCAAACCCTGCCCCGAGAAGGGGAGGGTGAGAGAGAAAGAGCATAAAAAAGGGGAGGGATAGACTCAGAATAGAGAGGAGTATATTCATATGACATTAGAACAATTCTGTGTTTTTTTGTTGTTGTTGATTTGGCTGTTTTTGTTGTTCTGCTATTTGAAGAGAAGAGCAGCTGTTCTGGCTTTCCTGTTTTGCAGTCACACTCAGACTGCTGAATCCTTTCAGCAAAGTTTCGTTCAGCATTATGGGAAAAGGGTTGGAATCAACTTGAGATTCAGCAAGAGCCTGATGGCAAATTTAGTCCTGTTTCTGCAGCTTTCTCCTGTACACCTCAGAAAGAATACAGACTAGGCTTAACTCTCTGTTGTAGGCCTTAAATTTTATTATTTCTTTAAAAAAAAAAAAGCTTTCCATGTGTGGTCTCCAACTATATGATGAATTTTTCAGTAACCGTTCTACCTGCTGAATCTTGCACGGCTAACATCCTTTCTTTAAACGATCTTTGTATTATGCATAAGCTCATCACTTCCATTGGATAAAAAAAGTGAAAATTACCCAGTGTCAGCTGGGCAAGTGACTTCCAGCTTCAAAACTTGTGCTACAAGAAAAAAGCATTGTGCGCCTGGTATCTTGATTTCAATCCTAAACAAACGTCCGCATAAAGAGCAAGCAGACTGGAAAAATAACAAAGTGAGGCTGATGGAAAACTGAAGGCTTTGCTTTAAATTTTCTTATTTTTCAGTACCTTCCACTATAAATGTTTTCCATCTGCAATCATTAAAGCCGTTTTCTCACTTTGTTGGGCTATTTCTTGAAACAGGGTAAAATACCTCGTTATAGCTGGCAGCAGAAAGTGAAAGCTGGGGCCAGTCAGGCACTGACCTCCCCAGAAAGCGACCCCTTTGCTATTTCTAAGATTAATTACCCCAATTTACATGCGACTTGCTCCCCCCCAGTCCCCAGCTGGATGCTTGGCACCGAGACAATTCCCCAGCGATGTCCCCTGGGTGGCCGGTGCGAGCAGCCCGGATCTGCACCACTGGCCAGGGCTGGCTCAGGTCAGCAACCTAAACCTGACCCGTCACGTCCCGGAGCGTCACTGGCCTGTGTTATTAGGTTATTTCTCTCTTCCTCTGGCAGACCCGTACGTTAAGGTGAATGTTTATTACGGAAGAAAGCGCATAGCAAAAAAGAAGACTCACGTGAAGAAGTGCACTTTGAATCCCGTCTTCAACGAATCCTTCATATACGACATCCCTGTCGATCTCCTTCCTGACATCAGCATTGAATTCCTAGTGATCGATTTCGACCGCACCACAAAGAACGAAGTGGTGGGACGGCTGATTTTGGGAGCGCACAGCATCACCGCCGCCGGCGTCGAACACTGGCGAGAGGTGTGTGAGAATCCCAGAAAGCCGGTGGCCAAATGGCACAGCCTGAGCGAATACTAGCAGGGGTGGTGGCCGCGACAGCTGACCCATAGAACAGACTTAAAACTTGTTTTAGCTGTAGAACTAAACTTTCGTAAGCAGCAGCAGCTGGTTGGTTCTCTAGTGATGTGATTTTGCAGGGCACTAAAATTCTAAAGAGCATTAAATGAAAAAAAAAAAAGATACCACAAATATATATAACGGTGTAATCACGCTATTGCATGCCTAATACAAACGGAAATTAGTATAACTACCGATATCAAGTTGCAGATTTTAATACAATTATCTGTCACTATGGAAGTTGTGTTTGTGCCGAACTGTCTTTGCTGGTATTCACCGAGACTGGCCTGTCTTTATTGGGCTTCTCCCAAAGTTTCCGAATTCTGCTGTTTAGTTTCTTGTTCGTTTGCCTGCCCATTGGTTCGCGCAGTTCTGTTCTTTGCTGGTTTGGGAGTACCGACCGCGTTTCCAGGTACAGGTGCTTTAGAATTCTGCACGAGTGCAAGAGGAAGATACAGGGAACACGGCACGTTCCTTCAGAGAAGAAATAATTCTGTTGCCAGGTACTGAAGTACTCGCTGTTGCGATGCACATGTTGTGGAGCTGTAAGGTCACAACATCAAAGATCTGCATCTAAAATTCAAACAGCAACAAGCAGATCGTGTTGCTTTTGCCACAGAAGTTAGCACAGGCGTGATCTCACAACTATCAGAACTGGGGCAACTCTGCTCTGTTTCGTTTTATTTAACCCTGTCCATGCATGAAGGGCTCAAGAAAAAAACAAAAACTGACATGCTGATTCTTTAAACATAAATGTGAAATTCTACAGGACTGGTAAGTTCTGTTATAACAGCATTAACGTATCTGAGATGGGAGAAGACCTTGGGGAAAGAAGTTTTAAGTGAAAAAATTACCAAGCTGGTTGTTCCCCAAGAGCCAGCTCTCAAAAAAGGAACAAGTACAGGGCAAAGCCTGTCACTACAAAACGTGTCGGAGTCTCGGCGAAGTTAATTTTCAGAGTTTGGAGGCAGCTTGAGTCAGTTCTTACATTGTAAATGACTGCGGAGGCTTAGGATGTGCTTCCCATCCCCTCTGAAGTGTACAAAGGGTGACCTGTAGCGTTTCAGGCTATTAACCCTGAAGAGTCGGTAATTTTGAACAGACTTTCAGAAGTTCCACACGTGTATGTTTGGAAGTAGCTGCGTTAGCTCACACGAGCCCGTGAACGGGTTTTGTGCAAGACAGGAACATCCTGGCGAGGAAATTTGAAGCAGAAGTGAGCTTGCAAAGAGGCACGTAGAAGACCACGACTTTTCAGTAAATGCTTAGTTGCTTCCAGGCAGCCAGTCTGCTCTGTGCCCTGTGGAATGTACATAATGTATTATAATTACAAAAAAATTAAGATCATTTAACTACTTACAGGACTCAACTACTGCATTTTAAGAGTCCTGTGGAAAAATGATCCTTTCCACCTTCATACTAACGAAAGCAGAATAATTGAGCAAGTCTTTCCTGGTTTCCTCTCCAGGCACCACGACAGCAGCTCTTTGTGCGAACAGTCAGCACTTTGTTAGTTGGCAATACTTCAGCATCTCTTCCCAAGAAATTATTTTTTGAAGGCTGAATTTTCTCACTCATTGCTAGTTACTCATTGAAACTTCCTTCCAGGTACAGTTGTCTTTTCAGCAACAGAAGCCTCACTGAAGCTGAAGTTCTCTATTTCTCAGCCCTGCGTGGCAGACAGAAGCGGGGACGTTGTTCATGCTTTATGGATCCTGATTACGAGGATTTCTGGCTGAGGTTAGAGTAGATTTTACCTTTGTCTTAATTGCTTTCTAGCTCACGCTCTAGTAGTGGCTCACAGCTACGACCCAGAGAACAAGTTCTCCCTCGGAAATTGGTGTAGATCTGTTTCAGTCCTAGTTTTTGCACTAAGCAATTGTGTTGCTGAAATTTAGCAACTGTCATGGCTTGAAACATGCTTTCCAACACCGCTCCAAACATCTGAGAAGGATGTACTCGCAACAACAACAAACTTCCCTTTTTTTCCCTTTGGTGTGAAAGGCATGCTTCAGGCTAGGTGATCTCCTTAGGATTCCTTTAGTTGAAAAGGAAAGATGAACTTCTTGTCAAGGAAACATGCTCAGGGTAAATAGGCTATTGGGCAGATAGAGGAGCTCCAACACTCTTCTGGAATAATAGGAAACTGAAGATGTGCAGATATATATTTTTTAAAACGTAAAATAGACAGTAAGTGACAGCAGACTCACTGTAAAATCTCCCAGGTGTGGTTATTCTTTACCTTGTGTCTTCTATTGTAAAGTTAACTTGGACAGTTACAACTTTGTGTGGAATAAAAGAAAAAAAAGGCAAAAAACCTAACTCAACCTGTGTGAAACTGCATAATGCTATAAGCTAATCTACATTATGTAATGCTATCTTGTATGTTGAATTTGTTAACGCACACTGAGCGTGCAAATAAAAATTAAATCACTTTAGCTGCTGATTGTGCTACTTTAAGAATTTGTTTCTAAAAACATACATTTCAGCTATGACAATTCACAGGAAAAGCACACACAAAATAAATCTCAAAGAAATAAAGGAACATAACTGAATCCTGGCAAATTAAGTACAACACTATTACTTGAACATGAGCACATACACAAACATCTCAGGAATCTGCACGGGATTACAATTTGGCATGAATCTGTGTGAAAAGAGAGGACGTTAGATGGGCAGAAAAAGAAGCCATTTGACTCTAATGTTTGCCAGTTAGAGGCATTCCTGGATTCCTAGTCAAAACTGAATTCTCCAGGAACGCTTTTGTCCATCTCACTCTGCAAGATGCCACAGTCTCTCCTAAGGCAAGTCCAGTGATCTGGCTTCTGCGACTTGTTTTTCTGCAGCTCCCCGGCAGCAGGACACAGTATTGCCAGGCACAAAGCCACGTCTTTAGAAAATGCCAAATAGCAGCAAGCAGTGAGCTGTTTCCCCAGCAACACAGCCTACAGCGCACACTCTGTGCCATACGCCAGCTCGGGATAGCTCCCGCTGCAGCCAAGGACCGATCTGCAGCGCTGATTCACGTGTCTTAACCCTTAAAACAAGCCTCAGGTCTCATCTTCAAAGAACGAGATGGTTTCAGCCCAAGCTTTACAAAGATCGCCTGATGTCCCCGAAAAGGGAACGTGGCCAGTGCTGCACTTCGCACTCAATCCCGCAGCAGAGGCAAGGATGTCACAAGCTTCCCCGCCTTCGCACCGAGCATGAAGAGCACTCTGGGGTGCCTCGGTGCCTTCTCACCACAGGTAACGCTAAGAACAGACTCTCTGCAACTTTACTCCGAGACAAAGATGAAAATCAAACTGCAGCAGATGCCGGTCCCAGCGCCAGGTTCACCGGTGACGTTCTCAGCTACTTCAGCAAAACCTAAGGAGTGACTGAAGCACTTGGGAACTTCAAAGAGCTTGGCCTGACCCCTGCTCTAGGGATTCAGTTCCACCGCGGTGGTTTATTGAACACCTGTGCTTACCATTAATGATTTGTTCTCTGGACTGCGACTGACTGCAGTGTTTAACCACTTTGGTTTATCTATCATGGTAATAACCGCGGTTATTAGAGGAGTTGGCTAAAACTGCTCAGCCAAAGCGCAGTCACTGAACATTTTCTACTTATTGTGCAAGATGTGAAAGAAAATCTCTCTTCATCGTTCCCTGCTTGGCTTCTCCAACTAATACTGCATGCCTTTAACAAATGTCCCTTTCAGGTTCTTACACCATTCAGCTGAGACAGAAACAAAAGAATTTGCATAAGAAAAAGAAAAAAAAGCAAACAGAATGAGTTTGACAAACCAGGAAGAGAGAAATGGCTTTGTGGAGAGCATGGAGGCTCAGCTCTGACTCTCTTCCCACCTTCCTCGGGTCCAGGCGCTGGTTCGCGCTGCTTTCGGCACAATTGGGTCTCTCCACCTCTAACAGCTTCTGCCTCACCTAATTCCCCGCAGGAGTGAGTTGTGGTGCCATGGCAAGGCGATCCACTTTTTATGCAAAAAAAAAAAAAAAAAAGCCAAACCACCCTCCCCTTTACCTTTACCACACAACAGCTCCACCCTTCTGCCTGTTTAGACAATTGTTAAGACTCTACATCAGCACAGGACCTGTTGCATAATGTACATCAGTCTGTTATTCATCTGGTCCTGAAATTAGTCATCCCCAAGGTTCAACAGCCACTTAGGGGCATCCCCTTATCACTGAAGAAAAGCAGCCAGCTCTTGCAAAAAAGCGTACCCGAAAAAAATGCGAGCACAGGGATGCGAGCACAGGGAGCACGTTATCAGGGAAAAACCAGGGGGAGGCACAGGAAAGCTGAGAACGTTTGGTCTGAGAAGGGCAAAGTAGGTTCTAAATCACAAATTTCATCTGGGACAGGGGAAGGGCTGGACCCATCTGCACCCAGAAAAGAATAAAAAACACAGCCAGAATTATCTGGGGAACACTCAGTTTACATAACGTTGACTTTCGAAAAATTTAAACAAGCAACACAACTTCTCGCAAAGAGCTCAACGTCCTGATTTTTGGTCCTGAACAGAATGTTAATACAGACATAAAAGTTCAGACTTCAGGTTATATGCACAAAGTCAAAATGTAAAATTTGTCCGATTCCTTCCTGGTAATGAATGTAACAATGTCTAAACCCAGCTGCTTTCTACTAGTACAAAATAATAACATGCCAACAACCAATGCACAGAGAAACTGCAGCGGTGGTAAACGCAGAGCGAGCGCTTTGGCCAGTGCCCCGGTACCCCAGCATCTGCGCAAAGATTCAGACACTGACCTCACGCAGCTGCTACCACCCCACTCGTAACTAAAACTCGGAAAGTCAACGTCCCTTACGCAGAGCAAAGGTGCAAAAGGTCCAGATCACATTGAAATCATTTAGCACCAGACTTGCATCACGGAATTTTTAGGCTTTGCACTACTTAAACATAACATACCAACTCCTCCTTTTTCCGAGCAAGATATTTTCCTGAATAACTTCTGAAGACACCATGAGCCTTCCTTCTTCAGCACTCTGAGGCTGAACGGCCTTCCACCCATCATGCTGGACACCACGGATTAAAACATCAAATGCAAATACTTGTATTAAAAATTATATATTGTGTCAAATAAAACAATTCTGTGTACAAATTTATACATGACAAAAATAAAACTCTTTTTGAATAATACTGTAAAAAAAAGTGCTTGCTGCTGTTCTGGTGTAATAAGCAACAGGCTCACCAAAGGCATTAGTAAACACTCAAACTGCATTGAAGGAACCACGTAAGGCACAGGCATCAGTTATGTAAAGGTGAAAACAGTCCCACGGAGCTTTCAGTACTGCTGACAAGTTACCTTTACATACGATCCAAAAACTCTCAGTGTAGGAAGCTAATATTTTACGTTAGCTTACTGTATCAAGGAAAATAACAGCGAAAACCTGCCATCACCACCAGGCCCCTGTTCAGCACTTACAGAAGGCTGCTCTGAAAGAACTTCTACGATGACAGAATCAGCAACTGCCTTTAGAGCAACTTCTCAGCTGCTGCCTCTTTCTCCTCAAGCTTTCTGCTAGATGGTTCTCCTAGGATTTTTATCCGAGTTATAGATGGCATTTAATTCACAATGAATGGTGAACGGTTTGGGTGGGAAGGGA
>VZTO01007144.1:1987-32637 GCA_013400615.1 Syrrhaptes paradoxus
GCTATGTTATCTAAAACAAGGCAATAATGAACTGGTATGCAGTGGAATTCCTTCCAACAACAGATCTATTTTTCCTGTTTTAAAGTTCAGATGATTATATTTAGATGGTGGTCTTGCTAGGAGCCTCTGTTGATGGCTGGCGTTTCCCACATCCTTATTGTCCTTTTTTGAGGAATGGCTTGCTGTACACAAATTGATTTCAAAATTCATCTCCCTGGGATGTCTTAGAATTGTGGAATTATTACTGCCATCTTTTTTAGAAGTAACTACTTTGTTTGTATTGCCACAGTCAAACTGCTGCTGGCTTCTCGAAGCGGTATGAATGTCATCCTTTCTAAAGGTGCTAGACTTCCCAGAAAATGCTGTTTCAAAATAGCTTAAAGCATAATCCTTACTATGCTTGGAAAAATCACTCAGATTTCTACTCCTGTTCTGATCGGATTCTCCTAAATGGAGGTTGCTAAAAAATCTTAAATCCTTTTGGGACTTTGGCACATCTTTGTTAGCAAGTTTTCTGAAGCTACGTTGAGGAATTTCTGATGCCTGTTCAGATGAAATTTGTTTGAGAAAGAATCCATTTCCAGATACACAAATTTCTGGTTCCATTTCCTTTCCAAGGTTGCTAAGATTTGCATGAGAACTTGTTGGGTAGTTTTCATGTTTGCCTGGCGTATTCTTCCAAGTCAGAGGATTGTACACAACATATGCATCAATAGGACACGTGTTTCTTTGCTGCAGTAGCCAACTGTCAATACATTCTCTATGAAACTTAAAAGATAGGAAGGTCAGCTCTTGCATAATATTTCTTAGCTAGATATGGACTAATCAATTGTTCTTGCATATAACAGTTATTCAAATAAGTCTCTTTGATGTTAAGAGTGCAAACCCACAGGAGCTCCACTGATCACTAGGGGGCTATATTGCTTATATATAGAATTAATGGATTCTAAGTTTTGGGCACTGACAAGCTAAAGAAAGTTAAAATTTTACTGACTGATGTAAACTGGAGGTTTAATTCCCATTTTTCAAAGGGTGCTGCAAATATCAAGTTAATTAACTGTATCAAATAATATAATTATACATATATTCACTACTGTAAGGAAACAGTGATGACTCTGTTAGCCTTCCCTTTCAGCTTCATTCCCCTTTTTGATTCTGTTCTATATCAGTTCTGGACTTAAAGGGCAGTAACTACTGAGACTGTAACCAAGATCCTACAAGTCAGCAAGGAGTTTGAATTTGTATTACTACTGTTGTGTCATCAGTGAAGAAATAAACACTGCTGGTCAGGCAAGCTATATTGAGTTAAATTAATCTGAAAAGGGCTATCTTCTGTGAACTTGCTTACGGGTACTGGTACAAACTACCAAGGATGAACTTCACAGGTTGTCTGAGCAATATACGTATTTCCAAATTATTACACTTGCTGCAGGCTTGCAAAAGGCTCCCCAACTTTGAAGTAAACTTGGCTCATTTTTGCAAAAAGGTCAAAGCTCCACTGTTAAGCGTTTGAAATTATAAACTGCTCAGAGGATGTAAATGTGCCTCTCAAATACTGGGAAGGTGCTAACTGACACTGATTAAGAAGCACAGAAAGAATCTGTTTATTTTGGCTTCAGCTCATAAACTAACAAACCTGAACAGGCAATATTTCAGCATTTCAATATCCCAGAGGGTCTAAATATTTCTAAAATATTCTGGTTTAAATTTTGTAAACATTTAAGTTTGTTCAAGGTGACCTATTTGGAGAGATGCTACTGAGTTCTTAGAGAATGTATAAGAATTGGAAGAATATGAATAGAGAACTAGGCTCCTAAGGAAAAGTACCACAGTATTTAGAATTTGTTCTGTGGAGAATTAAACATCAGTAACAGTAGATAACAGTGAAGAGTACTTGAATTGTCACTAATGGCCATAAAACATGCATATCCCTGATGCAACTCTTGTTTCTAATGTTATTTACCTTGCCAATGCTCCAAGAATAGGAATGCAGGCTATAGGAACAATCTGATTCATTACTAGCAGAGAATTATGTATCAGACCATTTCATTATGCTGCTCGTTGCTGTTGGTTTGTAAAAAATTAATTTAGCTGCCATTTCTAAGTATTCTGCTGCCTGTGCCTTAAAGCAGATGTTAAGACTGAGGCATAGAGTTAAGCAAGGATGCGAACTTTCAGACTAGTGACATGAACTCTCCTACCAGTGGTGCCTTAAGGGTTCCAATACGCTATGTGCCAGAGGGTGTCAGCACCAGAAAGTCTGATGTGCTACAAGTTAACGTGCTACATGAAGATTTGACTCTTCAATGTTTAGAACACTTTTTTTTTTTTTTCTTACCTTGTGATTACATGGTAGGAGTCTTACATGCTTACGAAGTTGAAAGCTCTTCAAACAAAGTCTGCACTGAATACCTGGGGCAAGTAAATGACTATGTTTACTAATTAAAATGATGGGTAAAGATTTTACCATGTTCTTTGGGGTACAACTAGTCCTAAAAGAAAACAAACAAAACTCAGTAAATTCAGAGAAAGAAGAAGTAAAGCTGAATGCTTCATAATGATGATTCTTCTTTTGACAAAAGTTTCTCTTCAATAGTACCTTAAATTACTGCATGGGCTAACCAGTCTGTTAAACCTGAGCTGCTGTGAAAGTCATTCCAGTCATGTTCACCTTACCGTGAGAGTTGTAAACAGACACGCACACCTCCCAGAAAATAACTAATAATGTGCATTTAGCCTGAACAGTTGCATAATGTAAGCCATTGAATTTTACACACTAATTTCTACATCAATTTCTCTGAACAAAAGCTACAAAATTTTTCACAAACTTTTGAAACCCATGCTCAGAATTTATAACCCAAATACTGTGATTTCTTGCAAAGCTACCTTAGTTTTGAAATTATGTGGGATCATATATTGCTCTGTCTTGGATTATGCACTCTAAACCTAATCCGGTAGTCTGTTCTGGGTAGTAATTGATATTCTTCTACTTTTTAATTAGAAGTGATTAATATTTTAATGAGTATCCTGGTCATTCTTTTCAACAGCTTTTTCTTTTCATGAGGTAAAGATAAAAGCCTGATCAGCTAATAGTGGTGATGTTTTTAGATGGTATAGAAGTATTATAAACAGATGTTCATAGTACACAGGTACAGAAAGATCTTCACTCTGTGCTTTGGATAGTTCCAGTTAATTTCTGAGCTGATCCTGGAATGTGACCCTGTAATCCTTTCTGAAAGTTTTTAAAATGCTGATATTTTTATGCATGCAGCACCTACATTAGGGAGTAGTGGTTTTCTGATGAGAATCCTTGTGCACTGCTGTGGCAGATAGAGAGATGAGCAAAAGCTTTTGTTCTGTCATGTTTCATTTCTATATAATAAAGCTGTCAGTTAAGTTTTGATCATCATATTTGTTACGCCAAATAGGAATGAAAAACAATTAGCATTTTTAAAAGTACTGTTAACCACAGGATATTTTCACTATGAAAGTTTAAAATATTGTTTTGATATTTTTACTATAAATTTCTAAACTACATGAAGAGAAATTACTTAGTTTTCTAGGTATGTTTAATTTTATCTACGTTAAAATGACTTGTTGCTTTATTAGAAGTATTAATTATTGTATGTTCTTATTAAAATATTTTTATTGTCCTTTCTTCAGATACTGCTTAAAGAAACTGTTAAAAGAATATTTCATGTTTGTCAGGACAGATAGTATGGAAAAAGACAAGCATCTTACTTCCCCTGAAGATACAATGTCTCTTCTTTAGAATTACTTCTGGGCTTACATGTTCCTCCTTGGGCTGATAATTCTGAAAGCTGTCGAAGAGCTCTCCATTTCTTATTTCTCTTCTGTAACATGTAAAAGTAACAGACAAATTGAACTCAAGATAGAGAGGATAAACACTCTTGTAAATGATGAAAAGAGGGTCTGAGAATAACAAATCTGTTTCCTAACTGTGTTTGGTGTGGCAAATACAATTAACCATCTTAAGTTAAATGTCTTATTCAGACTTTTGTAAAGCCTGGAACAAAGAAAGTCTACTTGAAGTCTTCATCTGGGACTTGGAGACATTCTTATTTTTTGTAAGGTGACTCTCTCAAACTTGAAATGCTGATATTTCTGGAAATCCAGAGACAAAGTGGCAGCAAAATTAACTTCTAAGACATACGTATATCCATTCACAGTTGTTATGGTAATTTTTTTTTTCTCTGCTTTGATTCTACATAGTGAATTAATGGTATAAAAGAACCAGCTATCTGTATCTCAGTTGGCAAGGCACACAGCTGGGGCAATGGTAAGCTAGGCTGTATTTGCATCTGTGATGTATACAGGCAGAGGACAATTAAGCTCTTAGTTTATTATGTAATTTTTGCTTATCTCTATCTTTTTAGCTACTTAGTTTGCAGCTAATTAAGTCTAATACAATGCAAGGTCTGCATGATTTGTATAAGGGGAATTGAGATCAATTAATGTTATATAAGTCAGGGTAGAATACAAAAAAATAAATCCTGTTTGGTACCTGTCTAAAAACAAAAACATGTGGAGAATGGCAAAAGCTGGTGAAACAGTCATGACATAGGTGATACTCAATGCACTCAGTACACCTAAAAGGGAAAACAAAACCACATCAACAGAATAAGGAGCTAGGTTAACAAGTGGTTAACGCTTTATCATAAAGTAGTAGCTAAGTTTATTATTTGGAAATGCATTTGGAATCCAAAATACATACTACAGAACTGTTTGGAGACGTAGTACACTAAAAACAAGTTTAAAAATAAAAACCTTGTCTCTGTTTACCATGGATGTTTGTTTACAAAGCACATATTATCTACTCTGTAGGTGAAATCAGTTACTTATAGTAAAGGCAGAGAAGGGACAAGCTACAAGATAAACTCAAAGACATAGCACTGTCAAAATATTGGTTTAAAAATACTTACTTGTAGCACTTTCCTACAATTGGAAATACTCTGCAGTTATTACAAGGGATTCCAAGGTGCCTATCCAGTCTTGTTTTCTCTGTTGCAGTCACAAGTTGTTTAGAGTTTCTAAATTCTTCTAGAATGAGCTTCAGAGGTGCAAATTTTTCTCTGCAAAGTGGACACTTCACTACAGATTCATTCTCCAGTTCATCTTGGTGGTCAGCCCAAATTTTCATACATTCTATGTGAACGTTGTTGCCACAGCTGTATCTACAGAAAACAAATACCAATTTCTGAAATCTCTCCAGAAGCATATAAAAAAAAAAATACCAATACTAAGTAGTCTTCCATTTTCTTTTCCTTCCTCCACCCACAATTCAACTTGTAGGATTGCTGAATTTTCCAGATTGGAAAACGGCTGTAACAACTGTCAGGTATTTTTCCTTGTGTATTGAAGCTAGCTATGTTAACAGATCCTGTAACACTTATTCCATAATTGCAAATGTAACAAGACAAAACACAAGTTGTATACTTAACCTGCAATAAGTGACAGGAAGCATTTTCTTTAATAACTCCTCCTGACAAATGGGACAAACATCGTCTTCATAAATTTCTCTCTGTTCAATACATCCATCATTCTCCTGGTGTAATGTTTGTGAGAAGAGAGTTTCCTCTGTATTTGGTGTTTGTTCTTGATGTAATTGCTGAAGCACATCTTCAATTTCTCTTTCCAGAAGACCCAACTTACAAGCATCTAGCAAGAGTAAACATAAAAACTAAAATACAAGCTAGGTTCTGAAGTACAAGATGATTGGGTTTGTGTGTAAATATTTTTTTTAAAGTAACTTCTTGAATGGTAGCCATTCTTTAAGGTTGGTTTGTATTTAGCTGCTTTGTTACTACTTGGGAGAAGATCTTTAGAGTAATTATTTTGTAGGATATTTATGCTGTTTGTGTTATTTGAGTTCCTAAAGTTCCAGGAAAGGAAATGTAACAAACCAGTTGAGAATCTGGTTCATAATAGCCTAAAATCCTGATTCATGTCAGAAAGCTAACCTGGCTGTACAGATTATACCCTCTGGATTACAAGGCTTTGTGGTTTTGGTGACAGCAAGCCACAAATGTCAAAATTGATAATTACATTTTGCACAGATTACATTCTTCACATACCCGTGAGTTTGAGGGTAATCTCCATTACATTGGCAGCATTCATGAAATACTACAGTTTAGATGATGTGAAAGTAGAAATGTCACCCTAAACTAGGAAAGTCATTGCAGTTATATTAGTTTATGTTGAAGGACTCACTGCACAAAAATTATATAAGATGAACTGTAGTTCTGTAGTTAGTTTCTTATTAAATGAAGCAGCAAATTTGTCAGTGTCTACCCACTAAGAATGTTTTGAGAGCACTGGATTAACTTCAGTACAAAAATGTTTTTATAAATGTATAGCTTTTACTGTATATATTAGAATTTGTTGCTTTTTCTACCTTTTAATTTTTCCTGAAACTGCACTTGTAATCAGTGATATAACACAAAGTGTTCTCTTATCAGGAAAAAGTGAAACAAATTGGAAAATGCCTGAGAACACTAATTATTTTTTTTTTTTTAGTGGAGGAGGGAGAGGAGGAACAAGACAGTGATCTATAAAGAAATTATCAAAGCTCTGAAGGACATTGCTTCATCCATTTAAAGTTCATAAGCTGTACATGCAAGCCCTACAAGAGAGGGAAATACTTACATTCATGATCTCTTGGTAAGCGGTATTTTTTCAGCAGTATCCTACAATTTACAATCAAAAGATCTGACATGTAAAAACAGCACTGTCACGTTAGTTGTTAGTTCAACTTTACAATTTAAATGGAGCTGCCTTGTAAGAGCTAGAGTCTTAGAGAGAAAGTGATGAGAGAGAAGCTGAGAGAGAGCAGGGGCGGGGGCGGAAGCTGCAGCGTACTTTTGAAATCTGAAATGGACCTTGTGTGGCATGTTTTGATACCGGGTTTATCTTTGCTGTGACATACGTACACCTGCTCTGATATATAACCGTATTTACTTCTCCCCCGCCTCCCCCCCCCACTAAAAACCAGGGAAGGGTTCCGTGTCGGTAACTGCAGGGCGCTGTGAGGAGGGACCCGCCCTTCCCGCCTCACCAGCAGAGGTGCGCGCAGAGGCCGCTCCCCGCCAGGAACTCGGCGCAGGTGCAGGAGTGCGGCGCTCCCACCAGCACCTGCCACAGACAAACGAGAAGCGTCCGTCAGAGACGTAGCCGCACCGCCAGGCTCTGGCAGAGCGAGTAAAGCCGTCCGTCACCTCCGCAGCCGTACCCGCAGCGGCGGTCCCTGGCGGCCCTCCTCCTGCAGCAGGAAGGCGGTGGGCCCCAGCTCCCGCACGACGCGCATGGTGCTGCTCAGCGCCCGCTCCTGCTGCCGCCTCAGCTCGCCGCTCCCCCCCGCCGGCTGCTGCCGCCGCATGGCTGCGGGCGGCGCGCGGCCAGCGGTCGCAACCGCCTCACCCGGCGGGCGCCGTTACCACAGGCCCCTCAGCGAACGCGCCTCGCCGCAGCGTTCCCCCCAGCGCCACAGCGCGAGCCCCGCGGGCTCCCGCCCTCCTCAGGGGCCCGGCCTCCTCACAGCCGAGCCGGCAACCCGCTGGTATTTCTACTTTCCATCGTCGGTAGGGGCTTTTCAGAAAATGAGGGGTTGCCTCCTCATCCAGTTTTGTTTTCTTCCCTCTGTACTCCGTGGTTAGTGGTTTGTTTTTTGGTTTTTTGGGGGGGGATTTTTTGACGCATTTGAAATACAGGTGTTTTATTACGTGCTTTTTGTGAGGAAAAACTGTGCTGAAGGCATTTACCAGAGAGGTGGGCGGGTTTCTGTTTGGTGTCACAGTCACTAGGGGGAACTGTTGCACGGCCTACAGTCTGTAGAAGTGTTTATTTTCACTTCACCATAAGTATTTTTATCCATTCTTCAAACAATTGATAGCAATGAGTCTGTTGGCAATGTCAAAGTAATTTGTGTAATTTTTACTGGAATATAAACACACATAATGAGGTAATGAGCGTCTACCTCCCCTTTATGTTTTTTAAAGGTGTAAGAAAGTCCTTTTGTCCTTCTCTGAAGTGCCCTTTTATTTCAGAGGTGACTAAGCCCTGCTGGGAAGCGACAGAGATGGGGCAGAGCTCCCAGAAAGGCAGGAAAAGTCAGCAGAGAGGCCTCTGGGGATGCTGGAGGCGTTGATACGAGGTTATGGGAAGGCAGCAGGAGTCTGGGGACCTGGCGCTGTGCCACCTCAGAATGGATGCTCCCCCACAGCAAGTGGTGGAGGAAAAGTAATGATGAAGAAAAGCTTATCTAGCTGCAAGACCTAGATCCGGATCAGTGCAGAGGTAAGAATCAGGTTAGACAGTTTTGTTTTTTGTTTTTTTTTTTTTAGTGTAGGTTCATGAAAGAAACAGCTGGGGACCCTGGTGCCTGGGACAGAACTGTCCAGTAGCGATATAATATAGTGACATGGTGCAGCGGCTCAGGTGAGCTGGTCACAGGTGTGACTTGAGTCAGCTCAAGTGGACAAGTCAGACTGGAAGGATCGAAGTGGCTGGTTTTCTTTTTAACTAAGTGGTGTGTCGAATAATCCTCAGAGGTTATTCTGTCAACCAATTCATAAGACCCCTGCCAGCAGGCTACGGCTAAAGGTAGGGAGCTGGAAGAGGATCAATAGAGAAAATCCCTTGGTGCAACATTTTTAAGCCAAGTCCTCAGGGTGTAATTTTTAGCTAGAAATGGCAGACTTTTCATAAAATCCCCTGGACCAGCTTGTCCATGTCATTTTCCTTGTCTTCACCACTGCGTCAACTCTCCTGAATCATGTTTTTGGAAATTAAAAAAAAATATATATTTCACTTTTTTTTCCCCCCGCTAAGCATAAGATGTCGTAGCATTAACAGCCCTACAGAAATGTGTAGCTTCTGCTTTGAGGGAAGAGAAATTTTAAGAATAGCTTAGACCAATCCAGGGTCTTGTGATTCATACAATTCCCAATGCTAGGTTTGAGAAAGGTACCTAGAAAGCCATGTACATTGCTAAACTTTTGATAAACATCATTAAAGGACCAAGTGTCAGATTTTGCTGACATTGTGCATATTTTAGACACAGTTTTCACGATACAGGGAGTCCTAGTGAGGAAATGAGGGATATTGTTATTTTTGCTTATTATATATAACACATGACAAACTGTAACCATTTGCAGATACAAACTGTTCCATGACATGACACAAGAGGTCTAGTTTTGCTCTTACAAATTGTTGACTGCCTTTTGAACTATTCCTGTTCTAGAGCTGGTCTGATACTTATTCACCTTTTGTTCTGCCTGGTTTACTAGCCTGAGAGTACAAGCATTTTTAATCCTCATCCCCTTGAAATGTTACAGAATGGCAAATTATGCTGTTTCCTTCACCTTCAAAGCAGGTGAGCCCATACAGATCTTTGCCAGCGTGCCTAGCAGCTTCAATAGCACATTCCTAGTATGAGAACCCTCACACTATGTGACAGCATCCAGCTAATATTAATGGTCTTTAGAAATAATTGTTGTGTAATAGTTCATTTTTTATAATGTTCTTTGAGATTGCATGTGCCTCTTGATTTGCTTTATTGTATTTTAAGGCAATGAGAGCTTCATCTTTAATGTCAGTGCATAAAAGCTTCTTGAACTTCTAAGTTTTGTTGAATTTGTAAGAGGTACAGATACATGGTATTATCCATCCATTTTCACCCTCTCTAAACTGGTACCATGAAGTGTTCGGACAATAGTGAATTATTTTGCCCTCATGGGGTACAATTTTGCATACTGCTGGAGCACAGTTGTGAATTTAATTTTGAAGTGGAAAGTTGAAGAAAATTTCAGTTTCCGCCTCTGTGGAAGGTCAAATCTCCATTTGCAGTCTGCTTGGGAAGTCTTTGATTTCCAGAATTTAAGCTACATTAAATCATACAGGAAAGGGAGCTCTGCTCCTCTCATGTTGAAATTGTGCTGTTGTAAGTCAAGATTTATTGGGTCAGAGAACAGGAAGGTGACTTTTTATCTCGCTAGTTTGTATACCAGTCTGTGCACATGGTTTTTGGATAGTTTCTCTGTATTAAACATCATTGAACAAAATCTGAGCCAGTAGAAGACAGATATATAATCTTAAATGTTTCCTTTTCCAGGTAAGTGTCCTAATTATAAATTTTATGCTTTATACATTATGTTCTCCAAGCAGTTTTTGTCTTACTTTCCATGTGCTAGCAGCTGTTGGATACAGAAAGTGGAGAATGCCTCTACCACTACACCCTTTCCGCCTTCATCCCTTTGAAACTCACTGTAAGTAGTGACCCTTCCCATTTCTGGGGAGAAGAGGGTTTCTGTGCCCACCTCGGGGTTAGGTATTGTCTTCTATATGCATTGGTCCTGTTCTATACATACATACCTATGTTTTTCTTAATCCCCCAAGATCAGAGGAAAAATATTACTCTACCTCTGGAGCTGATTCTGACAGATGCTCCCTGCCTTGGTTGCGAACGAATTATATCAGTTTCCAAAGTATGTTTCACAACCACTTTATCCCAGGAACCTCTAAATAAGCAATTAAAAAAAAAAAGACTGAAAAATAGGATCAAATATTTTGAGAATCATAAAGAACTATTAGATTTCCTAAATTTCCTGCAAATTATGAAAATGGAAGATATATCTCCTGTCAGAGATACTAACTTAGTGGTAAAAACCCTAAGTACTCTAAGACTTAAAATGTGGCAAGACCTTGTCACTTAATGGTAGACCAGGACTGAGGAGAATCTAATTATCCTAGTTTTTTTACAGACATCCTGAGTGACCTTAGCCTCAGTGCCTCAGTTTTCTGTCAGGAATGTTTCCTTTCTCCTTTTCCCTGCCTCTATCTGTTTAGACATATCCCCCCTCTTGAGGAGGGGGAGCTCAGGGCACTCTGTATATATTGACTGAGTTCTCTCGGTATATATTGACAGTGACACAGTGGAGTCCTGATCAGCTAGTTTTTGCTTTACTGATAATCGTTAAGCAATGGCCATGAGTTTGTGATTTGAATTTGTTCCACAGAACACTGACATTTGTGAGCTCACAGAACTGAACAGTAGATCCTGAGTAAAGCCACACAGGTACCAATCTCTGGCAGACATCAGTTAACCACATTCTTTCCACATCATTTCAGAAGCTATAAATATAAGAAAAAACAACAAAGACCCCAAATCAGAAAAACCTACTTCCTCTCTTCCTCTCCACCAGAAGTATGAAGCTCAGATTCTGACAGATACCTGGAATGGAGCACAGCATTGATAAATTGGGACATTGTATGTTCAGTCTTGCCAATAATCTTACCTGGATGTTATTTTTAACTATATTTTTAAATAAGATGGGAATGATATTTACTCTTGCTTACATTCTTATATTGACACCATCACTTTGCTCTCCAGTGTCCGGACTCCTAAATGACTTAGCCATTGTTAATATATTCTCGTTTAAGAAAACTAGGGTTCTGAGCATGAAACACAAAACTTTATTATCTACTACTGCTGGTTAATGCTAGTATACGGGCAACAGAAAAATCCAAGAAATTAAAATATTTCCCATGAAAAGATTTTGAAGTGCTACAGTTGCTGATGCCTCACCCAACAACTGCAGATTCGGGTTTTTTTTCTTTAAGTTACCTAATGAGAGGATGATGGATTATATTTTTTTCTTTTTTTAATTTGCATCTATCTCCAGCTGAAATTACTAGAAATGTTCCCTGTTATGAAAGTGGAGATACTGAAAAATTACTTTTAAACTGGTGTTGTCATATCCAGAAAGTGAGCACATCAAAAGGAAGAATTTTGTTTCCTGAATCTCTCTGCTCATCATCTTTTCAAACTTGTGTTTGTTGTCACTGTTTTGTTTGGTTTTGGTATCTTGTTGTGGTGTTTTTTGGTTTTTTTTTTTTTCAACAATCATATAAAAAAAAATCTGGGTGAGTTTTTTTTAACTTTTGTGTTGATGCTATTTAACTGGTTTTGTAGCTATATAGTGCAAAGTAAACCAAACAGATGTTTCACCAACTTAAAGCAGTGGAATTCTTGGTAAAGGTTTAATATACTAGTGCTGCCTACAATATCTTGCAGGACAGTAAGGACATTATCCCAGCTCTAACCTGCAAATATATTTCTCATTATGTATGGGGTATTTCGTGGGGGTCAGTCCATGCTCTTACTTTGCCACAGTTTGTCTAGAAGGCCTTACAGATAAACAAAACCCCCAAGATAACTATTTAGTGGGAAAAGTTGTGTATAATGTTTTATACAATACATGACCTTTAAAGGTCTACTTTAGAAGTGGAGCAGAAAAATAATCACTCAGAAAAATTTAGTTTGGCACCATAAAGTGAAGCAATCTTGACTACTGAGTAATTTCAAGTGATATGAAACTAAGTTTAATGTGTGGTGTGTAATTATTGCTCTCTACTTTTATTTCAGTTTATACAAATGACATTGTCTAGCAGGGACTCAGATTTGCAAAAGTACATTTTTAATGGCATTACAAAAAGATTAGTACTGACAGTTTTTATATATATTTCCTATGTGAGGCCAACTCTTCCAGCCCGTTTCCTTCAGTGATATCTGGAGAGGATCTGATAAGCTTTATGCTACTTTTCACAGGTCAAAGGGCATTGTCTTTCCCTTCGCTCCAGCTGCCAACAACAAAGTCAGACATATGTTATCACCATCACACAGGAAACTGTGAGACTGCTTGTGTTCAGCAAAGTACAAATACAGGAAGAGCGTCAGGTTAGTTAAAAGCTAATGGAGCTCTGCTAAGGTAGTATGTAGCTAACAATACCATAACCCAATAACACTATTCTATGTGCTGTGTATGTTTCAGTGTCAGGGAAGGATGGTTATCTATTGTTGATTGGTTTAATATTACTATAGCCAAAGTACAGGTGTCCATTTAAACCCTTTTACAGGTGGCATCATCTACTGAGGTAGGACTGCATAATATTAAAAGAATAATTCCTTATTCAATAAAAAGCAGTGCTGCAGTGGGATTGAGTGATAATGAATTCAACGTGAAGTTCATTTGAACAGATAAATTTTCACACTGACAATTAACTAATAGGGTGTGAGTTGCCTTAAATTTTTCTAGATTTCCTCATTTTAACACACAGTACATTGCATATCAAGATTAAAATGATGTACAACATGTTAGAAGCTCCTATAATGAAATGGTGTGGGTCATGACGTTTTAGTGTTGGTTAAAAGTGGGGTTTCCACTTCTCTGTAATTTTACAATGTGAAATCGACTTAATAGGAGCTTTATGTTTTCAGCACTGATAGCCAGTATTTTGGAACGGTGTTCATTAGTGCTAAATTTGGATCTATTTGCTGCTTGTCTTCTGCTTCCGGTACATTGTTTACTGCTACAGGAAAGTCTTTGCGATACATTATAATAGTTCCTATCCTCTGGCTTTTGCTCAGCACAGAACAAATCAAGTCAGGCACACTGAGTTCCAACTCCTGTCTCTAAGGACCAGTTGAAGCTCTACTATGATGTACTGCTACTACCTGCAAGTTCTAGGCCACACCATTAATAACACATACAGGTATCTGGGAACAGAGGACTACAAAAGTAGAGTTAAGCCCACTACTAGCCCATGCATTCTGTGAAGTGAGGAATTGCGTCTTTGTTTTAGTTACAGTACCAGTGAGTGCAGCACTGCATCAGTGAACTGCACTTTGTCCCATCTCTCTGCTTGTTGTATCTTTGTTTTCACACCTTCAGTGGCTATGCCAAGAGCTTAGTATACTTTCAGAAGGGCCTTAAAATAGTTTGTTGCTTCTGTTGAGATCACTAGATTACTTTAAATGTGAAACCAGCACTTGAGCTTTAGCCATCCAGAAGTATAGATCCAAGTCCTTAAGTGACAGAGCTGGAAGGAATTCATACTGACTGGTAAACACTTCTTAGTCTTAGCTTGTGCAATTTTTTCTGATGGCTACCTTTCTATGTAAGTTAAAATGGAGAGAATAATGACTAAAGGAAGCCAATTACCTAGACAGCAAGCAGGAACAGAATACTGTCACTGTACTATGGTGTTTTTCTTCATGTGACATCTGTTCTGTTGTTGGGAAGTAATATCATAGAATCATAGAATGGTCTGGGTTGAAAAGGACCATAGTGATCATCTAGTTTCAACCCCCCGCCATATGCAGGGCCGCCAACCACTAGACCAGGCTGCTCAGAGCCACATCCAGCCTGGCCTTGAATGCCTCCAGGGATGGGGCATCCACGACCTCCCTGGGTAACCTGTTCCAGTGTGCCACCACCCTTTGGGTGAAAAACTTTCTCCTAATCTCTAACCTAAACCTCCCCTGTCTTAGTTTAAAACCATTCCCCCTTGTCCTATCACTATCCACCCTCGTAAACAGTCGCTCCCCCTCCTGTTTATAGGCTCCCTTCAAGTACTGGAAGGCCGCAATGAGGTCTCCCCGGAGCCTTCTCTTCTCCAAGCTAAACAAGCCCAGTTCCCTCAACCTTTCCTCATAGGAGAGGTGCTCCAGCCCTCTGATCATCTTAGTGGCCCTCCTCTGCACCCGCTCCAAGAGCTCCACGTCCTTCCTGTGCTGGGGGCCCCAGGCCTGGACACAGTACTCCAGATGGGGCCTCACAAGAGCCGAGTAGAGGGGCACAATCACCTCCCTCTCCCTGCTGGCCACCCCTTTTTTAATGCAGCCCAAAACACAGTTGGCTTTGCGGGCAGCAAGCACGCACTGCCGGCTCATATCCAGCTTCTCGTCCACCAGGACCCCCAAGTCCTTCTCCGCAGGGCTGCTCTCAAGGAGATCTTCCCCCAGTTTGTATAAATACCTGGGGTTGCCCCGACCCAAGTGCAGCACCCTGCACTTGGCCTTATTAAACCTCATTAGGTTTACACGGGCCCACTTCTCCAGCCTGTCCAGGTCCCTCTGGATGGCTTTCCTTCCTTCCAGTGTGTCGACAGCACCACTCAGCTTAGTATCATCCGCAAACTTGCTGAGGGTGCACTCGATGCCATCGTCTATGTCATTGATGAAGATGTTAAAGAGCACCGGTCCCAAGACGGACCCCTGAGGGACACCGCTCGTGACCGGCCTCCACCCTGACACAGAACCATTAATCATAACCCTTTGGCTGCGTCCGGCCAGCCAATTCCTAATCCATCGTACAGTCCATCCTTCAAATCCACACCTCTCCAATTTAGAGAGAAGGATGTGGTGAGGGACCATGTCAAAGGCTTTGCAGAAGTCCAGGTAGATGACATCCATTGCCCTTCACCTGTCCACCGAAGCCGTCACTTCATCATAGAAGGCCACCAGATTGGTCAGGCAAGATCTGCCCTTGGTGGAGCCATGCTGGCTGTCTTGAATCACCTCTTTGTCTCTCATGTGCCTTAGCATAGCTTCTAGGAGGATCTGTTCCATGATCTTCCCAGGCACAGAGGTGAGGCTCACTGGCCTGTAGTTACCCGGGTCTTCCTTTCTCCCTTTCTTAAAAATGGGAGTAATATTTCCCTTGTTCCAGTCTCTGGGGAACTCCCCAGACAGCCAGGATTTTTCAAATATGATGGAGAGCGGCTCAGCAACCACATCAGCCATCTCTTTCAGAACCCTAGGATGGATATCATCTGGTCCCATGGACTTATACACGTTCAGTTTCGTGAGGAGGACTCGGACTTGTTCCACCGTTACAGTGGGACAGAAGACACTCCCCACACCCTCACCTAGAGGCATAAGCAAATATAATAAAATTATTATATTTATTATTATAATTGTAATTATTATTATAAAATAATAAGCAAAAAAAGAATTCAATCTAAGTTATTCCAGTCTCATGATCTTTCTAAAGCAATTGAATGGGAGCTGCTTCAAAGTGCGCAGTATCATATTGTGAAACTGCTTGTTTTCTGATCATTTGTCACAAGAGGGGGTTGGAGTTCTTTGCAATTTATAAAAGCTTTAACTAGGAGAGGGTGTTTTGGTTGAGGTTTGGGGTTTATTTGTGAAGATAAAAGAAGTTCTCATTATGGGTTTATTATTGGATTGTGCTGTTTTTAAATATTAGATGGTAAAATTGTTGAAAAGTTTAGGTCAAAATAACAGGCAGTTAGAAAACAATTGTTCCTACGTTTTTTTGTTGTGTATTTTGATGGCAAAAACATAATTGGAAAAATTATGATGTACAAAACATTCTTGGGCATTGTCATACAGTTAGGCAGTGCAATTCATAGAACAGGAGTTGGGAGGAAATTACTGTGAGAAACTTTATTTCTTTTGGGAAGCATCACAAGGTGAATCCAAGTTGCCAGCTAACCAAACTAAAGTAAACAAAATAGATACTTTGTCTACCTGAGACACTATCCTTGTTTATGAAGGTATTTGTAGGATGCCAACATCCTGTATAAAGGCTCACCTCTTGTTTTGTGGTGGAGTGACAAATATCATTGCTGTTTCAGAATCCTACTGTGAACAGAGAACTCTAGGTCCATTTTATTTTTTTCTGGATAATCTGACAAAACTGACAGGTTAGGGATTCTATACATCCCTGGCTCATTCATTCACTTCTAAGCATGCAGATCCAGGAGGAGGACTGCATTCTTGGAAATGCTTAGGAAAAAGCATAGATAGTGTTATGAAAATGGCTGAGCATCCACTTTTCATAGCGGAGTAGGATGATGTGACTCAGGAGATGGTGTCTTTCACATTTGGTGAAGAAAAGGTTTGGAAAGGATTCTTCTGCAGGCTTAGAGAAGAAAAGAGATGTCTCAAATGGTGATTGTGAAGGCTGTTTCTTGATTGGTAGTGAGAAAGATAATGCAGAAATCCTGTTTCTGTCTGTGGGGAAATCTAAACCTTCTTGTTCTTTCTAATTCTGGGAAGAACTTAGTCATTTCTCTTTGAAGTATTTGTTTATATGCCCTTAATTCTTAGAAAAGCCTTTTCACTCATATCTACACTAGCCACATTCGGTGTTTCTATTGTGTTGTATGGTCTATATTAACTGCCAGTAAGCATTGTGAGGGTTGGACCTTTCTCTAGAAAATCTCACCATGCAGCAATAAACTGATTTCATATATTGCACGTCTGACAGCAATTCAAGACTTTTAAAACACCAGCAATGCTCCTGGAGGATCTTTGTACACAGCTGAGATGTGTGCATGAGAGTGGCTTTTTCACTTTTTGCCTCTACATTTCCAGTCTCTGAGAATATTTATTACATAAGTTTTCTTAGAATTGAAGTAATAGAATAAAAAAAAAGCAGAATTTTTAGGAAAGAAATTGTTTTCAAGGTAACAGCACACATACTTTGAGAAATACTACTTTAATGAATGCAGAGTCAAGAAGAATAATGTTTAAACATTGTTAATACACATGAAAGCATATAATCAGAAGACTATATGCATCCCTTGTGAGGAACAGAAATGGAGGCCCATTTTATGTTCTGAAAAGGAACACAGCTTTTTTCTTTCAGCTTTATTTATTTTACGTCAATATTCTGTTGAAAATCCCAGCCAAAAAAGGAAAAAAAGAGGAAAAAAAAAGAATGAAAGAAAGAATCTCTTGGGCATTGCACTGGTGAAAAAAAAATAGCTTACACGTAAGTGGGTTTTGTTTTAGAATTACTGAAGAATTGAAGACGAATTATATCCTCAGCCTTTTCTACTGTTGTTATTGAGTACAGCGGAGTTCACAAATCGAATGTAGGGCACCATAAAAACTTGCCACAATGTGAGCTACAATTTGCTTTGTATTTACTCTTGGGAACTTTGAACAAAGGTCAGCACAAATTTTATTACCACTCCCATTTGCATTTTCCCACACTTCTGTTTTTCCCACACTTGGATGAATCTATATAGTGCTTGCTTATGACCATCATGGCGTTTTGTTTCTAGAAGGTGACACATATTTTGGAACCCAAATATGATGCAAATTCGTAACTGGAATTGTATGAGATACTGTCATTAATTGTGTCCTGTTTCTGTCAGTAGAACAAGGGCTCTTTCCTCATCTTATTTTCAAGCCAGAAATGCTTTCCCTTACATTTGCAATCAATTCTTCATTGAATAATTTTTCAAATTATTTTTTTTCCTTTCTTTTCCCAACAGTGGGCTTTCTTTAGAATGCAGTCTGAACATGCACATTTTCTTCAGAACTACTTTCTTGTGACCAAGAATTCAAAAGGTGAGGGTAGACACTGCCTATCCACTGTGCGTTGTGGACTGCAACCCCATTTACCTCCTCCTAGCTTATTATTTGTTCTGACCTTGGTCCCAAGCTGAAAGAGGTAAAGACAACTAATAGAACTTTATTATTTTGGGAGGGATTACTATCTCTAAGAACAAGAAACATAGAGGCAAAAGAGAAAAAAAAATGTGTTTGAAACCAGGTGGAGATTTTGTATCTTTTGCCTTACTAAGTAGGAATTTCCTAGTGCTTTGTGATAGAATTTCAAATTTATACAGGTTTTAAAAACAGCTTGTAACAGAGAAGGTTCTTGTAGGTCACAGTCTTCCCATCATAAAGTCTTCACACTGTTTTTCAGCTGTTCAAATAAACATACCTCTGCTTGTTGTCTTCCTGATGAAAAATTAGTACATAAGCCCAAAGCAACAGGTGTGATACTGCACTACCAAGCAAAACAGCATTTTGCTTGGAAGACCTTTTTTTTACTGACACTGTTAGTTTTATTTACTGTCTTTAGTATTAAAGAAATCAAGTTTTAAAGAACTTAGAGTGAAAGTTAACCCGGAAACTTACTATATTTGTATAACTTTTGAGAAAAGTGTATATTTGGTCAATACAATCATTGCTCTGCTGACCCTGCTTTGAATAGGAGGTTGGCCTAGGCAGCAACCATAAGTTCCTTCCAGAATGAATGACTTTATTATTCTATGCTGGCAACAGTAACACTGTGATATGAGTAATCCATTTATCCTAGACAGGTAAGCCTGATAAAAGACCAGATGTGCTCATCAGCTGTTGCTACTATTATGCAGTTATTGTTTTCATGTTGCCTTTTGGTGGTCTTCATACAGGCAGAGCTCCTCTTGCATCGTGGAAACCTGTTGATCTCAGGTGAAATTTGTGAACCAAATAGAGTGATAGTGGCACAATGAAGTGTTTGGCACTGGAATACCAAAATCTAGTGAATTTGCATTGACACCAAAGAGGTGTTATCCTGTGATCTTGAATATCCTATGGCATGAGCAATCTAAACTGTTTTGAAATATAACACAAATAGCACATGGGCTATGAGTAGCACAGACTATACCATTTATTTGAGAAAGCCCCTTTAAAGACTGCCCAGGGAAGGCTTAGCTTTCTGAGATGTGCAGAGCTAGCAGCTAACTCAATTTATAGCTGAACTCATTGTTGACCCACTGTCAATAGTAGGTATTTTCTCATACAGAAGACATCAGACAAAACAAAACAAGTCTTATTGTATCCTGTTCTGTTAAATAAACTTCTTTCCTCATTTTCAGCACAGCTAAAATGCTATTATAATGGCTATAATACTTTTCCTAAGTAAAATTACATTCAGGAGGAAGAGTGAAAATAATCTTTGTTATATATTTTAGTTCTAAAATGAATAAAGAAAAATCAGCAAGCAGAGCTGAGTATTGTTAACCTAAAGCTTTTTATATTACTATTCTTCTGACATCAGAAAATAATTAAAAAACAGGTTAATTTTCTCTATGAAAAATGTCATAGTAATTAGACACTTCAGAAAATATTTTTTTGGGGAAAATAAATCAGTCAAGACTTCTCTGCCAAAAATCAGTATTAATGGTAATAAAAATTAATATTTTCTGAAGAAGAGCACTTGATAAAAATGATTTGACCAGTTTTAGTTCTAGTTATTGTCTTTGATAATACCTGTATTACTGCACAATTATTCTCTGGGTGAAGAACAGGACATTCAAGAGCAGTTTGCTGGCATTTATTAGCTGTGGGAAAGTCACGTTTTCGCAATTATATTTTGCAAATGTAATTCCGGTAGTATAAAGGTTGTAAGCACTGTGGTTTCTATAACTAAGTGTACCTTTACTTGCCCTTTTTGAGTTAGTTATATTTTTCTATGATAAGGGTTCTATTTCCAGTATTCTGTTCCTATGGGAAGTTTTATTTATCAGCCTCATCAGATGCCTTGTTATGAAAATGTCTACCAAATGTTTGCTAAGTTAGCTGATTATTTTATATCAAATATCACCATCTATTCTTATCATCTGACAAAAATACAGATTGTCAGGTTAGAAGTGCCTTAATTTCAGTGTGAGTTTAAAGTTCAGATATTAGATACGCTGGCATTAAGCCATGGCTTCCTTCCTACTGTAAAATTTGAGTGAGAAAAGGATTAGAGGTGCTGCTTCTGTAGTTTGTTCCTGTTTCATTGTGAAGGTACACCCTCAGAATATGGGAAGTGAATGTCATTCTCCTGAACGCAGGCTTTGAGTGCTGTGGTTATCTTTATTTGATCTATAGACCAGTTTGCTTCCTGCAAGCATTTGCTCTATGAATGCTGTGGGGCATAGTGAGAATGGAGTTAAAATCTGGGAGAGAAACCTCTGGGGCTGCTGAGATTCACTTTTAGTTAGCAGCTGAGCTTTGTATGGTGCCATAAATCAAGTAGCCATAAAAAGAAAAATCATTACACTATTCAGAAGGAAGTGTGATATGATAAACTCCTGTTTACAGCCTGAGTGACTTCCTTTCCAGCCCTCCTCCTTCTTTAGGAAACAGAAAAATCACCCTAAGCTATTTGATGAATTAAAGCCTATTGAATATATTTAGTACTTAGTCCTGTTTTGATGAGCACAAACACCTTAATTGGGGACTTTGGGGCTCATGCTGGGCACTGTTCAAATGCATATGAAAAGGCTGGTCTGTCTCTAAAGGCTTTACATTCTAATCACCAGATGGGGAAAGGAAAGGACTTTCTCCTTTCTGCCTAGCCCTCCAACTGCAGGATATTTGATGCTAGTCTGTAATTCTGGCTAAAGAAGCTTCTGAAAGATGCTTTTCTTGATAGGGAACCACACAATTACAAAATGTCTGCTCAGTATGTAAATGAATTTTAAGTAAGAGCAAAGCTGCTCAAACTTGTGTGTAGTTGCTCTGCTTCACGAAAATGCTGGAACCCAACAGAGCTTTTAAATCAAGGCTAAATTGATACAGTGTGTTCATCAATGAGATACAGCTTGACTGATGACTGTCAGTTATTATTGTAGTGTTTAGGAACTCTGTTCTTGGGCCCTGCATCCATTGTGCTGTGCAGAGGAGCATACACTACAAGTGATTGGTCCTGTGGTATAAAGTTTGTGATCTGTATGTAAGAGAAGAGACAACAGACAGATACAGACAGATGAAGAATGAATTAAATGGTTAAGATGACAGATGAAAAATTGTGTACAAGTACCTATAAAGAAACTTGCTCTTGAACCCTAGAGTGCCTTTTATCCTATTTTCCCAGGAACAAGAAACAGAAAACTGTTAAGCTTCAGTGTTTTCGTGAAACAGATAATATATTTAAAATCCAACCCCTTAAACTGTTTCTCATGGGCAGCTATCAGTAAGCTAGTTGACTTCATGTGATTTCTTACCAGTGTAGTATCTCTGTTTAACTACGGCATGAGGGAATATGAAGGAATGAGCAGAGTTTTTACTGTGTTTGTTGCTTATTCTTCAAATCATGAAGTCAGACCTCTGCCTAATATTTTGAAAGGATGTGAGAAGTGTTTGGTGTTTTAATCTCTGTACTTTTTACAGAGAATACAGTTTTTCAGTCCACCCGAACTGCTATGCCTGCCTCTGTAAATTATGTGATTCTGACTAATATAAGCACATCAAATTTTCCTTTATTAATAGTACCCGGTGTTAGATGTGTTCATAAAATACATGTCTTCATTTGTAGCTTGTTTTTTAGAAATCCCCATAGACCAATTGAGGAAGTGTAAAACGACCAACCCGAAATGTCCTGGGAGAATTTCCAAAAAAAGCAAAGCAGCAAGAAATAGAAATCAAAATAATATCTTTATTTTTCTCTGCCCTTAATTCTTAGGACACCACTACTGTTTCAACTTTCTTGCAAAATCACTGTTATCATTTTGATATTGCAGCTACTGTAGACTGAAAACGTTTCAGGCTGTACTCAGGGACTTTATCTGTCCCTACCTCTTCAGCCCCTGTCCCCCAACTATTTTTAACATTGCTTGTTCAAGCTTACCTAGAGAACAGACCTGACAACTGAGAAAGGAAATACATACAGGCAGCTGTAGTCTCTCTCCTTAGTTTCCTTCCTCTTTCTGAAGAGGACTGTGACCTGTGCAGACTGGATGGGGCTTGGTGGTTTTCTCTTTGATGGTACTATAAGTTCTGCTCTTGCCTGTTCATGGCCTACTATGTCTTCAAATCAGTTCACTATGCTGGCTTAGAACAAGACACTATTCTACAAATTAAGTTGCAAGAGATAATTTAAGCTGAAAAAATATTCTCAAGGGACTGGGCAGAAAGCTTGCTTATAAATTTTGGGAATGGGTTCCTTAATTTTTTCTTGATATTTTGAATAAATCTTCTACAGGTATGAGACTTCTGAGACATCAAAGCATACCATCACAGATCATGGTATATCCAGGAAAATAAAATTAATAGGTGCTGTAGCTGATTTCTCTACTGGGTAGAGTTAATTAATTTTTACTGATGGGAAGGAGGATTCATGGTGGAATTTTCAATGTCACTGTTATGATTCTGTGGTCCTAGTAGATTTTTTTTCTGATAAAATAGAACATTACAAAATTAGAAGTTAAGATCTGACATCAAAGTCTGTCATTAGGAAAACTTCCTAATGCTGTGCATGTTAAAGTCAGTCATTCCATTGCATTTGATGGGACTACTCATGGTATTTATGGCTTGATGTGCACTTAAGTGATTTACTGAAGACTAGCCAATGTATTCTATAATCTTACCTAATGCATCTTTATTATAAAGCTGTTGCAGGTGAATATATATGGATAGAGAAAAGGAATTACAGATTGCTGTAATGAGTATTTACAAGATTAACCTTACTAAAATAATCAACAACACACTTGATAATGATTAATTCTTACACTTTATTAATCATATAAAACCATTGATTTATAACACTTACTAGCACTGAGCATTAGAATACTACAGAGCTGATGCTATATAGTTAGCACTGATGATTAAACCCTTGATGATTCTTAGTCTCTGAGATCAAGGTGTTCACTTCTTTCTTCTCTTATTCTCCTTGACTGTGTGTGATGTATTTATACTATTGCCCACTCCTTCCCAAAAGGGGTATCACAGTGCTGCTTATCTTGGTTTTGGCTTTGCTGGTCATCCTTGTGTAGTAAGGAGGTTGTTCTGCGTATCTTGTCTGACAATGTTGGTTACCTGAATACCTGCTGCTGCATGTCTTTGCCTGTTTGGTGGTCACTTTGATCATGTGTTTATATGAACTTTTTGTACATTATGTCCAGTTATGCCATCACAGTATTAGAAAATCCCTAGATACTCTTGTTAGTTACAATATTTTAGTATACTGATACTAGGATCCAAGGCAAGTGAATATGAATTATATCCTGATTAGTACAGTTACGATTTATGGGTGTTAAAAGGCCTCTGTTTTGCCTACAGTGCAGACTTAAGCAAAGATCAAGAATGGTTTCTCTTAAGGTAGAAAACTTGCTGTGAAAGAAAACTTGCTGTGAATTTTCAATAAAATTAAATAACAGAGGAGAGTCATATGACTAAATTAGTATTAGATTCAGTTTAATCTCTCAAAACATGGAATAAAGAGTATTACAGAATAATTTTTTTTATGTTTGTATTGTTCACTTTTCTATAAGAAGACTGTGGTGGCTGGCACAATTCATGAGGCAAAACTAGAATCTGGGATACAGTTATGAGGGATGTTTCAGAAGTTCTTTTCAGCCTAAACATTCATACGACCCAGCCCTGCAACAATTTAGACGAAGGTGCTTGAATCTCACACAGTACAAGACAAATCTAGATGTTGCTCCCATCTCCCCTAGGCGCATTTTCCTTCCTTCCCCGTATTTTTTTGAAAAAAGACTAGACATCACACTCTCACACCAGCATCTGCTTCTTTCAGTGACTGTTTTCTCCCTCCAGCAACTACAGCTGGCAGCAACTGTTTGCGTTAGGCTACAGCAGACACAAGAGGAGGCTTTTGACTGTTGAAAGAGCTTTCATTGCTCAAACACCTGTTCCTGATGTTCCCTTGGGAAAGTCTGAAATCTGGAAGCTAGTTGGACTTAGTGAATTTGGGTGTCTTTCACATAAAATTCTTGTGTTTTACTTGCTAAGAGGTTCAAGGAACTTTTAAAGCTGATTTAAGAACAGGCTATTGGTTGTCAACATGTGAACATAAAGTAATTTCTAAACTGCAGTTTTTTAATCTATTTTATGTGTGCTTTTTTTAAAATTAATTTTTAGACACAACTGCAAGACAGTAGGTTCTAATCAGATTTTCTCATTAAGCCTTTTCTTCATAATACCACATTTTAATTATAATACTAGATATAGAAATCTGTAATGTGCTGATTACTAGCAGCTCTTCATTCTAATGTTTTTTCATTACAGACAGAACAATCCACAAAGGGAATGCATGTGTCATAAGAATGCACCAATANTTTTACATAAAAAAAAAAAAAAACCAAAAAAAAAAAAAAAGTGAAAAAAAAAAACACAAAAAACCAAAAAAAAAAAAAAAAAAAAAAAAAGAAAATGCAAACATCCACTTGTTATTCTTGTTCAAGAGCTACTACAGCAGTTTAAAAGCTGCCTCACAATCAGCCAAACAATGGTTCTGCTAGTTGATTTGTGGTGTGTATGATAGAATTAATTTCCACTGGCTTGTATGAATTTTCCTCAAAGCTAGCTAATTCTACAAGGCAGACCAATGATTTCAATTTTTTTTTTATGGTGTGAAAAATATACTTCCATAAATTAGGACTGTTGTATATAATGGCCATTAGATCTCGCACACAATTAGGTTTTGTAGCTAACATATTATCTCCAGTGGTTACAAGCAACTGTAGTATCCCTGCTGCTGAAAAGCTACTTGTGCCTGTCAGCATATCTGTCCAGGCAGAACAGAGATGTTGATACTACAGTTGCTTGCTCTTGTGTTCTCCCTAGACTAACACTTTTTTCTCTACTGGTCCTCAGCGTATTGAAGTAGAAATGTTGAAGATGGCTGAGTAGGTAATATAAGGTTTTTCAATGCATATCCTGCATAGTCTAAAACATTTTCTCTTTGAAAGTAATAAGTGATTTATCTTGGTTGGTAGTGCAAAATGGTTGAAAGTAAAAACAAAACCAAACCACCTAACTTAGTAAAGTATGCATTTGCATGAAGAGAGTGTGTAAGGCAGAGGAAATAACAGCATCAGCAAGCCAACTTGTGCTGAGTTGCAGTATGAATTTTGGGATAAAAGGTGCTTATTTATACATGCGCTTGCTCGGTGACCTGTACACACGCTAAGGTGACTCTCTGTCCTCTTCCCCCCAAACATGTTTGCTGTTGCTGGCTTAGGACTGTACTCAGGGTTTAACTTGAAGACTGTCCAGCGTCTTGAGCAGGTTGTTCGTGCCTTATGTGGGACTCTGGAAGCCCCTGGGAGCATAAATGCTCCAGAGTACTCACCAGTAATGGTCTGAGAAAGTGCTGTCTTCTGAAAATAATTATTTTGCTTTAGAAAAGTGCAAAAAGTGTCTATTCTGTGTTTTGCATGTTTTATTTGTCAGCACCAATGGAGACCTTCTGCCCCTGAATCAAATACAGTGCAATGTGAGCTTAGTGGGTGTGGCTCAGTGTGAGCACTATTCATAAGGCATTGCATCTGGTGGATTGTTTCCTTCTTGACAATATAGCTGCTCATATTGCAAATTCTTTGATTAATGAACCATGCTTATAAGTAATTATATCAGCTACGTGTAATAATTATTTTGTTGTATTGACTAATCTTTTTCAATTTTTCTCTGTCAATATAAAGTTCACACATTAATATCACTATGTACCCCAAAGTGTTCCTTTAATTCCATAATGTTCCCTATAAAAATGCATCTGTGTAATAACTTAAAAGAGTATTAAGTAATAACTTAATATTTGTAACAGTTAATTAACTTACTATTGCATTTATTTTCTCTTCAGCCTCTTTAGTACCTTCTCTTAAACTAGAGAGAAAATATAAACTTTGTGACATTTCCAGGAAGCTAATAATAATTTATTTTAAAATAATGCTTATAATGTAAATTTTACAGTAAGTAAAACTATAGTTTCTCTAAACCAATACATAAGGAATAGTTTGTTCCTCTGTTCTAATTTATGAGATTGATGAGCTTTATGAATGGAGCAAAAATATTGTTCTTATTAGATGTTGGTTGTTTTTAGCAGTATCTGCTAAAGCCTTTGGCTTATTTTTCAAAGGGATTTGAAAACATACCCCCATGAGATTCAAGTTTGGTTAATTACATTTTGAAATAATCTAGACGTGTGCACTGTTCTCTTAATATTCATTTTTATTGTGATATTCCAGGATCAAAAAAAGGGCATAGGTTGTGTTTGCACCTCGTTTCTTCCCTGAAGACATATGCACATCTGGAGTGTTTTAAAAAATCTGTTACAATTTGAAGTTAAGAGATTATGTCTAATGTTAATACTGGAAATCTTTGTAGTGGTTTCTGGCCTGCAGTTTATTAAGCAACCTTATGATGTTTGTACCAAATGCACAATAACATGGAGCAAAATCATTGTTACAGATCATCATGCTTAACTTTGGATTCTGCTTTCTGGAGATGTATTTTTTTTTTCTAAATTAAAGATTGAAAATGGCACCATTGATCCTCCATGGTTTGGAACTGTTCAGTAAAATGAAATTTGCAAAATAAGTTAGAACCACAGTAAAGGGATTTTCTGGGTCTGTTTTTTTTTGAGAATTCTGAAAGGAGTGGTACATTAAGAGTGCAGTTCTGCAAGCTGTGAATGCCACTCTTTGAAGTGTTTGAGTCTTCAAAATCCCTTGGTAGCCTCTGGGTATGTACCATGTTTTATAGTTCCAAGAATTTGGTCCTGCATGGCTGACTGGTTCAGAATGGGGATCTTTGTCACTTTCTTCTCCTTAACCCCCTATTTGATTGTGTATCCAGAATACTAGTTTCTGTGAGAACATTGTGTGTATGTTCTCATTATTGTGCAGGGCTGCCATTTTGCCTTCATTTTCACCATGGCATTAATAAGGACTGCCAGCAAGTATTTAAGTTGCTGTTGTGACTGAGACGAAAACATAGGCTTCTTTTTTCACAGAATCACAGAATGTTAGGGATTGGAAGGGACCTCGAAAGATCATCTAGTCCAATCCCCCTGCCGGAGCAGGAACACCTAGATCAGATCGCACAGGAACGCATCCAGGCGGGTTTTGAATGTCTCCAGAGAAGGAGACTCCACCACCTCTCTGGGCAGCCTGTTCCAGTGCTCTGTCACCCTCACTGTAAAGAAGCTTTTTCTCATATTTAAGTGGAACCTCCTATGTTCCAGCTTGAACCCATTGCCCCTTGTCCTATCACTGGATGTCACTCTTCCGGGAGAAAGAAAGAATATATGAGCACTCCTGAAATGACTGAAGGGCAGAGACGAGAGTACACTGAGAACTGACTCACAGCTGATCGGAAGAAAATACCTGCAGCTGTATGTGAGCTTAATTGCAGATAGAAAAGGTTCCGGTCTTGCTCAAGTACTGCTCTCTCTTGCTCTATGGTTGTAATTATTTCAGTCTGTTTGTGTTGGTCATTGAAATTATTTGTTCTGGTAGCACTAATTCCTGTTAGTTTCCCCACATCCACCCCCAGGTTTTTGAGGCACACGTGTTTTAAAATCAAAGCTAGACATGCAAAACCTTCACCAAGGATACCAGGATTATATATTTAACTTGCAACAGCCAATTTTAAATGTCACCCATACTGAACTGTGTAGTATTATTTAGCTATATAGGTTTATACTGCTTGTGGAAGCCAATCAATGAAGAATTGTCTTTGACCTAAGTGACAGCCATCTATCTGCATTTTGCTTTTTCACCAGTAAGTTCTCCACTGGCTTCTCTCTTTTGTTGCTTTGAAGATTATGCCTAGCAGTTAATGGAATCAGAATATTTTAAACTTTTTTCCTCATTTTGTCTTGATAATATCTTCAATTTCTATAATAGTATTTTGCTTTTCAAATGTGGCTGTCAGTGTATTTCACTGTGTCAAATATTAGATGTCCTTAGATGTCGTGATTTTAAATGTTACATCCTATGCAGATTCCTTACATAGCAGATAAGCATTTTCAATAAAGGACAAGAATGCATTGCTTTTTCAAGACAGTTTTTGTCCTGAGGACCTATATTATAAAGCTAGCATACCCTATTAAAGGCACACAATTAAGTTGTTCAGCAAAACTTCATCACTTTCAAGCTACTTTTATGTTAAAATATAACACAAGAGAAGTAAATCCATACTTTAAACAAAATGGACTGTACTGTTCATTGCACAACTAGATATTAAGCCTCTTTCTGATTAAATTTCCTAATTAAATTATTCACCATTGCAAAATACTTGCAACCACAACCAAAACTGGCTGACTTTTGCTTTGGTTTGGGTTTTTTTAATACAGGCACAAAATTCGAAAGCAGCTTTCTTGGAATGTGAGAAGCTTTTTGAGTAATCCATGAGTAATTCATGATTCTGCATCAAACTCCAGCAAAAAGAAACTTTTAAATAGGGGAACACTGGTATTATGGATTTGACCAACTATTCCAAGAAGCTCCACTGAAGTCATAAAGAAAACCCAATCTGTTGCAGTAGATGTTAAAGTTCTGTTTGACCTGTTTCTGCAGCTAAAACAGCTGGTTTTTAAACCAGTCACTTAAATTCAGGAAAGTGTAAACCAGTGAATGAATAGAATCTACCTTCCATTTAATATTAAATAATTTAAAAGGAAATCTATTATTTATAGGAAAAAAGACATAGTTACGAAATTGTGGAATGCAGGGTTAGGCACAAGTATTAAAGGAAAAGATAGAGCAAGTACTTAAAAAGACATCTCTAGATCTCTAGAGTTTTTGTTAGATTTACAGTTCCAGTTTTTATGTTTATTTAAATCCAGATCTTTAAGTGCAAACCGTGGGTTCCTCCTGTTAAAGTATATGAGTTACAGTAAATGTTTGTAGGAATATCAGCAAAATAAAACCTTCACAAGTCAGTAGCTTTTAATAATCACACACCTATGAAAGCTGCAATAGCTTGAAATACATTCCTTTCACATGCCATAGTGCTGTTCTGAAGGGGAAATTCTTCTTTAAAATCAACTATATCTGATCAAACCCCACCCAGTCTATGCCTTGTGAAGATGCTGTGCAGCTATCTCCTAAAAGGATATATAATTAAAGAGATGTCCTGCTAGGCAAACTGATCTCCTAACCCCACAGGGTTGAAACAATGAGTGACAGGAAAGTAGCAACTCTATTTTGATGTGAGGGACTCCTGTTCAGAGGAAGGAAAAATCTCATCAGGAGACCTTCCATCTGCTTCAGGATGTACTGAAATTGAAAGGATTACATGTTCCAAGGACACAATTGCACATACTTTTAACTGTGCTGTGTTAAGTGATTTCTTTTCTCCATGTTACTCAACTTACAGTAGATTTCTATAAATCGGTTAGTCTAAGAGAATACTAGACATTCCAGTTGAGATTACCTTCTGATTTAATATCCTAACCATCATCCTGTACTGAATTCTGGTCCAAGTCTCTTATACTTTCCTTGCTGCTGCTGTTCTATTTTGTACAACATCAGTAACTAATCACTGAGTGTGAATGACAGTGATTTAGGACTACCATTGTGGTGCTAATACTCCTTTGGGAATAGGAAATCGTGGCCTACTCCTTCACTTCCCGATGCAATTTGTGAAATTAGCATAGTTTTAGTGCTTACAAGTGATTCAAAACTAAGTAGTTCTAAAAGGATAAAATCCTTTCCTTCTGGCTTTGTGGATATGTTTTATTCAAACCCTGGGTAAGTTTTTCAGTATACAGAGTATAGATTTATTGAGGTAGTTTTCTTTGTGGTTTAACTAAAAAACTGGGAGGTAAAATTCGCATAGAACAATTTACAGGTAAACCCAGAGCAACTATGAATGAGGACAAGGGAGAACTTTATTATTTATTTTTTAATAAGAATGATTTGTTTCATCTACTTGGCACAAGCATTTTCTATTTTCAAAGCTGATTTCCTTTTGTACTGCACACTTTAGGCTGGAAATACTGTAACAACCTTGTAATTGAAAACAACCTGAATTGCCATGGAGACCAAAAAAATAGAAGAGCTTTCCATTGATCGGATGAGGAATAAGCCAGAGTGGGAATGCTGAGGTACCATGTCTGGAAACTTTATTTATGTGTAATTAATTATATATGTAATTTTAAGTGTTAGACTAGTATTTCAAAGTAAGAATGAATATTATAAACTGTGTGGTTGACTTTGGTTTATCTGTGTGATGATTTACAATTTGACAAGTGTTTTCCTTCCTAGTACTTTAGACAGAATGCAGAAATTACACAGAATCACAGAAT
>VZTO01007145.1:0-15045 GCA_013400615.1 Syrrhaptes paradoxus
CCTCTGCTGCTGTAGTGTGTTGCGGGGTGCTCTCTGAGGGTGGAGAGCTGAACTTCAAGAGGAACCAAAGGAATATTTCTTAACTAAATTGTACCTGTTTCCTCTACCACTTACAAAAAAACAAGTGCATTTGGGACCATGATGGAGAGAGTCAGAAAATCGTATTGATTAATCTTTAGCAAAAGGTAGAATAGGGGTTTATATATTAATTATTTTAGAGACTGGATAACAAAGCAAATAAAGGATGCCATTAATTAATGGAATACTTATCTGGTTTAGAAATTATACTTGGATCCCAGGGTTATTTTAAAGAGTCACCCACTACGTCATTCCAGTTCTTTTAGAAGGTTGTCTATTGACCTGAAATAAAAATGTTTTCAATGTCTCCCCTTCTTTGCCCCCCAATACATCCTCTTATTTGTCTGTTTGGTGTTATGAAAGAGTGTGGGCTGTTTAACAGCTCCTGTGTCAAGAAACCTGGATTTGAGTCAAGTTGAGTCTGATCTAAGTGCAACATAATACCATGTGACACCTTTTAATCAGAAACTCATTATTATTTGAGAATCTTTAGTCAAAGTACCTACAAATGTCACAGATGGCGACTTCCAGAATAGGGGTGAGCAATTTTCTTGCCTATCAGGGTATGCGCTGTAACCTTGGAGAAGGGTTGGAATGAAGGTTGTATCATGCTTTGGGAATCCCTAGGCATTACACATGCAGTAATGATATTTTGTGGCATATGTGAACTTAAAAGTTGACCTAGAAACGAAACAGGCATGCACTTTGTGTCTAGGAAATCACAACAGCCCTCCCTAAAAGACTCCTGAATAGCAGGAAACCTCACAAATAGTTTTATATTTTCCTCTAGCTTTAGGTTCTACTTTGAATGTTCTTATAGCAACGGGGAAAAGGTGGTTTGTTAAACACGTGCCTGGTGTACTGAGGTATCAGAGGTTCCCAGAGCACTACATGTCAAAGGGCAAGCAGAGCTGTTCTGAAGGAGTGTTTGTTGAGAGCCTTGGGCTTTTCCCAACTGCCTGTCTTCTCTTCCCTTGCTGCTGTACAGGTTGAATGATCCGAAGATGTCGGAAGCAGAGCGTCAGTTAATGGAAAGCGAACGGGCAGACTGCAGCCTGTTTGTTCAGGAGCTTCTACTGTCCACTTTGATGCGGGAAGAAAGTTCCTCCTCAGATGAGGATGAGCGGGGGGAGATTGCAGATTTTGGTGCTATGGGCTGTGTAGATATTATGCCTCTAGATGTTGCTTTAGAAAATCTAAATTTAAAAGAGAGTAATAAAGGAAATGAGCCTCCTCCACCTCCTCTTTGATGACATCCCACTTTGCAGACAATGTCCTCTGTGCTGTATTTGCCAATGAAAGTGGACAACAACTATCTTGGGTTTGTTTTGGTGATTGTAATTTCAGGTCTGTCACTCTTGTTACATTGTGTACATTCAAAAGAAAGAGAGAAGAGATATATATGATAATCATTTCCACTTAACTAATTTTTACTTCTAGCAGGTAAATGTAGGTTGCAGTGCAGAGCACAAAGCTCTGTGTCCTGTACCTTGACATGCAAAAGGCTCTCCTAATACTCCACATTCAAACTGAAGAGGAAAAAAATGAAAAATCTCTAATGAAGCTGCTGTGTGTATTTATGAATATTAATGAATAAAAACTGCTTGGATGGTTTACCTTAACTACTGCATGAAGTTTTTTGCAGCGTGCATGAGTTTTAGTGACCTTGTCATTAAAAATCTAAATACAAGGAGTAAAACTATAAAACCCAAAGCTTTCCCATTATTCGAAGGTTACATGACAAAAAGGTTAGTGCTGATGAGCAGTTTGTGGCCACAAAGTAGCTTTTGAATGATGTGTGACAGAATGACATCTTTATATGCTGTTCCCGCACAGGATGGAGACTCTGCAGTGGGATATATTGCGGTGAGCAGGGTGTGGCATTTTGCTGTATGTGACCATTATGTTGCCCTGTTAGCCACCACCTCAGCGTGGAGTTGAACTTCAATTTATGCATCTGTAGGAGACAAAACAGTAAGGCCACTGCTGGAAGCTACTGCAAGGGGCTTTTATGTGCCCTAAAATCAAATGATGTTCACTTTTGTTTAAAGTTTTTTTCCTTTTTGTGGTTGTTAAAATTTTTTAATTGTTAAATGTTTTATTCAGGTGTAGACAATTCATATATTCACTGTGTTTAAAAGAAAAAAAAGAAATTAACCTGGTTCATGTTGTCTTAGTTTAAAAAGCCTTTCACAGTCTGAAACATATTTTGAGTTATTTATGTATTTACTTCATAGTTTGCAGAGATCTGTCAGTATCAGGAGAGCTTGAGGATTTGGATTCCCAGATTGTCAGTATATTACAACTGAATTCTTAATGCTAACTTTAGCACCTTTTATTTATTGTTTCTTTTGGTTATTTGTGCTGGTCTAAAAAAAAAAAAGGAAAAAGCCTTTTAGTTGAATCATGCAACCTACATGCCTATACTGTTAACCCTATGGTTTGGAAAAAAGAGAGTATGGTGTTCTTGTGCACAGAAGTTTGTAATGGCCCCAAGAAAAGGACAGAAGAGGTATGTTCAGTTTTGGTTTTCTTTTTTTTCTTTTTTTTTTTTTTGAGTGGGCTTTTTTGAATGTAAAGTTAGATTATAAAACCAAAAGTGCACACAGCTTCTGATGAATTTAAACTAGGCTTATATGATAATGGTCTTTCCAGATCTTTCTCACCTCACGCCCTCTCTCTTTCTCTGTATCCTTCCATCTCTGCAGCATTGCTAGCATTTTAGAGTAAATTTACAGACTTGAACACTTGATGGTGTTCTCAGCAGAACTGTGACATGTATGCTAATCCAAAATAACAGCAGCAAAAGAAGGAAGCCCCGTAGACTGAAGCTCAAGTTCCGTTCCTTTTTTTTTTTAATTTTTGTAAAATCCTCAAATCCTGATTTGTTTCCAAATAGAGCAGTACTAGCTTTGGTTTTTTTTTTAGTCTCTGCAACAGAAAATATTTCAAGGGAAACTTTACATGAGGCCTCTGGTTATCCTGAGAGTTATCCCAAGTAGGGACTTTTTTATTGATTGTTGAGGATTTTCAAAATTTTTTCAAGCTGTAGTCTTTTCAAACAGATCTTCTGCACATTACAATAAGATACACGGTTCAATAAAGCATTTTCAAGACTGTTGTTCGGTTGATTTTCTTTGGTTTTGATGTATTATCCAGACAGTTTTGTTCCAGAAATTTCTGCAGCTGTCTTTTAATTCCAGCTGTATACAAAATCAGTTGGGGTAGAAATCCTGCGTGATTTGCATAAACACATTTTAAGACCACATGCTTTGGCAGGTGATGAAGTATGTAATCCTAAAGTCTTCACAGGTAGGTGAATTCAAGTTTCTGAAGAACAAGGTGCAGTTTAAATTGGCTCTTCTCAGTGTGGCTGGTCTCCAGAGGACACTTGCGTTGCATGACTTCCAAACTCCACTTGCTTTGAAGAGGATGCAAACCATTATTATCTGTGTTTATTGAGAGACTGAATATATGCTGACTTTGATGGAAAGGTATTCTTGGGCATTGTGTTAACTCTTACAAATCTTCAGTTGTCTGGGTTTTTTTAAGGTTTAAAAATAATATGAAATGGCTGCTAGGAAGGTGTTTATTCTAGTAGTCTGCCAATTCCTATTTGCAGGGAGGTGTTTTTCCTTCACAGAGTAGCTTTGTCAGGATAGTATTTTTGGAGGTATTTCCAAAACATTTGTGTTTATTTTCAAGGTGCTCTGGGCTATAATGAAAATGGGCTTCAGGAACTTTGCAGGAGAACCTTGGAGGATGTTACTGGCTTTTCCCTGAGGGATGGGGGGAGAGCAAAACCCAAAGCCACAGCCCAGCACACAGAAAAGGGAACCTTCAGTACTTGGCACTTGCAAAATTCTCAGTAGTGCAGTGAAACCTGTATTGGACACCAGCATTTGTTTGTAAACTCTTGGTGCAGCTGGTGGGAGCTCTCACAGATGCTGAGTAGATGCTCTTGATGTGCAGGCTGATAGCTGGACTGGGACAGGTCCCAAGCTGTATGCAGGGTGGATGTGGTCAGCTGGGTGTTGTGTCTATGAGCTGCTCTGGAACACATCGCTGATGGTGCAGCGGAGGCTGCGTCATCTTTTACTGCACTGCCAGCAGAGAACATGCCAGGTTTCATTCTGGTGTTGGCCTTCAGCTAGTAAAGACTGCCAAAGAGCCTCTTCAGGGGAGGGGGCACACAGAGAGCATATATTAATTGCCAATATTTTATAGCAGATGAAGGAATAATGCAGACTTGTTTGAAGGTGTTGGGGACCAAGTCCCACAAGACTGTTGGTGGAAGGCTGTTGGCATTGCATGGTGTTCTGTGTGGAACTCGTGATCTGCTTTCAGCAAGGGTCTGCTATTTTTCCTGTTCGAGTCAGTGCTAAAGAAAGACACTTAGACAAGGTGGTAAGTAATGAAAATGCATTTTAACGACTTGGGAGTTTTATTTGTGGTTGTTAATGACTGCCTTCATCAGTTCCCTGGGCTGTTTAGAGGGTGGTGGTTGGTTGCATTTTGTGGTATTCTGGGGTGATTTTTTTTTCCTTTGCCCTTATCTCAGAAAGGCTTTGCCAGACCTTTCTTCTCAGAGTGGAGTTGTGCTCCCAGGTAGCTTGTGGATGTTGTTTGGTTTCTGGGCCAAGCTACATCTACATGTGTGCACATGTTGTAGATTTGAGATGCTTGTCTGTTAGGAAGGAGCAGAGGCTATTCTTTATTACTGGCCAGAAATCCTAGAAGCTAGAGATGCTCCACTGCCTCCTGGGGCTCTCAGAAGACCTTTAACAGGACAGGAAAGCAGTGGATTAATTTAGTATGTGAAGACTTTTCCAGTTACATCACTTAATCTTCCTTTCCCTGTCCCTGACATACCCAGACTTCACTTGTTGATGTGCCTGCTTTGCCAAATAAATGGGATGCCTTCTTATTTTGAGGACAGTTTACTCTTTTAGCTCCTAAGGAAAAGGAACTAAGTATGTGTGACAAGCAGAGGGGAGTTTGCACCAGTGCTGTGTTGTCTGTGCTGAAGGACAGTGACACTGCCGTCCTTGTAGCCAGTCTCATACAGCCTCCCCACAAGTGCACTGCTGGCTCCTGCTTGCAGAGCACAGTGGATAGAGAGGTTGTTGCACAAAGGAGCTCAAGACAGACCCACGTGCACAAAGATTTATTTGCAGCTACTGTGTGCACAGCACAGTGCTCAGGGCAAAGGAAACAGAAGAGGGGAACTGAGCAGCTTCTAGCTTATGCTTCAGTGTGTCCTTTTAACACAGCAGTGTCTGTTGTCTCCTGCAGGAACATCTCATACAACACAAGGGTAAACACTTGGGCCACAGTGGTAAAAGCGGGGCCCCTGCAGCTGTGAGGTGCACAGGAGTAGTACCAGGGAAGATACCTGCTGTGCTGAAGGCTCACTGTGGGGTACGGTGGGCCACAGTTTCCCCAAGGAGGGGGGGGTAAAGGGTGTAAAGAGGTGACTGTGGCCTTGCAGCCATTGATGTCAAGGAGTCTGAGGGACAGACACGAGAGGGGGGAGGCAGGAAGAGGGGATGCTGATGTGGATCTCAGTGTAGGAGGGGGGAGCTGGGAAGAAAAAAAAAAAATACTGCAAAAGACAAGTTGGGGGTGCAGTGGGGGAAATGGGAGGACAGCAGAGGGCACAACGATCAGAGGGCGAAGATGCTGAAATAATGACCAAGGTGAACAGGCACAACTCAGGTGGGACTGAGGAGGGCAGAGGAGCAGAGCAAATCACTAGCAGCTGGAGGTGAGGCTCTGGCAGCTCCCTGCCTACACTGCCTGTGGCTCCAGAAAGAGCTGGCCACTTCTGGGGGTCTCCTGGTCTCCCTATTCAGCAACCACCTCGCCCCTAGCCCCCCAGGGCTCACCTGTTACTGCCACAGTGATGCTGCAGCCCATGGCTGTGCCCAGCTGCAGGAGGCAGGCCAGGCTGAGCAGGGGATGCAGGGTTTTTGCACATCCTTCTCAGCCCCAGCACGATGCAATGACACTCATTGGGCTCCGTATCTCCTGCTGGCTGGTGCCCACTTTTTCACAACTACAAACTTGACCTGTATTTGATACCACCTCCTCCTCCTCCCACCCCAGATGGCAAAGCTGCTTACCAGTGCAGAAAGGAAGAACAATTGTTTTCTGTCCACAGTAGCCGTGGTTCTCCCCCTCCCACCATTCCTGTAGCTCAACTTCCATCAGCAAGAGGAAAATCATATTACTTTGGGCACTTAGCCTTTGCCCTTTCATAGGCAAATGATGATGGGCAACTCCTGCTTTGATGGGGCAGCTGCATCAAATGCTTTCCAGCAAAAGTCAGGAGGTTTGTGATTTCTGGGGTGCTCCTACTGCTCCACCCCTGCCATTCATGCTCCTTTGCAGACCCAGGAAATGCATTTCCAAGATGCCATCTGTTTATCTTTAAGACAGTCCAAAGCAGCCCAGGTCTACCTGTGCTTTGTAAAGTCAAATTTTGTTCCCAGCTGTTCTGTAGTGACTGATTCTAAGTGCATTTAAAGGTAAGGTTTGTTTTACCCATGTCATTCCCCTGCCACTGACGTCCCTGTTAATGACCAACTGCCTGCAAAAGCCCCACCAGCTCCCATCATCTCATACAGCAGAACAGCACTTCAGGCTCAAAACAGTAATTTTAACACCAACTGTGCATTATAACCAGGTACTAGATAAAGGAAAAACAAGCATTTACATTTTATATAAGCATTTATTTACAACTTGTTTAACAACTGTACAGTCTTCTGTCACCAGGAAGCATTAGTGTATTCAAATGGGAAAAAATATTAAACCTTTTGTTTCCAATGATCATTACTGAGTATTTTTTGTCTATATACAGATATATATATTAATCTTGCTACCATGACAATCAGGTAGTTACACAATTTGTAGATGAACTTAAATGGGAAATTAATGTTTTGACACTATAAGAATTCATTCTTTTACAGAAAATATATCACTGGCAACTTCACAAACAGTTACTTTAATAACTGGTCAACACTTAATTCAGGACTGTCAAACAAGCTGCTATTAAGAAAGTAAGAGAGTTTTCTATGCAGCACAAATGAAGTTAGTATATCAGAGACATGCTGGAGGTCACCTCTGAGTTGTGAGCTCACACTCGCTTCATGACAGAGGTGCCAGGCTGATCTGAGCAGCCAGCTCACTTGCTGAAAGTTACTGGCTCCACCCAACATCTCTCTGTTGCATTAGTGAACTCAAAACAATTTCTGTCAAGCTAAACACACATACAAATGTCTTCAGGATCAAGAACAACTGATACTTAGTCTCTAATTTGCACAGACCACTTGGAGAAATGAGGTACTGCTCGGCTTCACCCTGGGACACCTGTGCAGGCAGGTACATAAAAACACAGCTATCCCCTCCTGCCCTGCACAGAGCCCTGACTGCAGGGATCCCACACCCAGCCTGGCTTGGGGCAGGGTGTGATCCCAGCTGGAGCAGCACTTGCAAATGAGAAACAAACCATGCCTTTAACATCCAACAAAAATGAGTTTTTCTATAGTGCTTGCCCTGACACATAAGAGGGATCAATGGCTAGGCCCTGGAAGGACACAAATCCTTTAGCTCTCTGCTGGACTCAGTCTGATGAAAGTCCTGCTGCCTCTGCTGCAAGAATACCTGACTTGTCACCACCAAACCCCAGATCCTCCCTGCAGGTCATGTCAGACTTCACTGTCCCAGGTCCTGGTGGACCAGTAAAGACGTATCCCCTTCAAGGAGTCTTTCTAGACTGCTGCTAGCCAGAGCTCCTGGCAGCCAAGAGGCTCGCCCGTCTGGTACAGTATCCAGAAGGGAACACACACACCCTCCTCACCGGGATCTTAACACTTATCTTCCGCTCTGCTGCACTGTCTGCTTGGAGCCTGCTCCCACCTGCCCTTCACTTTGACACGTCACAGATCCCCCTGCAGAAAAAGAGGTGGGGACGTGATCTGCCTTTTCTCCAGGTCATTCTGCACCACGCTACTGACACTGGGGACATTGGGACGCCTGAGGATCGAACACATGCAGGGACCTCAGCACATGATGTGCAGCGATGCCCAGAGCCCACATGACAGGCCAGGGATGAGGCACACACTGTATTTTGTGACCAGAAGTGACTGCAGAGACTCGTGGACACAACATTTCTCCAGCATGGGGGTGTTCACATGGAAAAGAGGGTGGGTGGTTATGCTACTGCTTGAATAAGCAAAACCAATCTTGGAGCAAGCAGAGTACGTATGTGTTTACATACTTTTGCAGGATCAAGATACAAGTGAGCAAGAATGGGGTGTCTCTGGATGTAAACCAAACCACTTCAGGTACTCATAACTCAGACTCTTCAGGTTTTCCCGCAAGCACTAGGGCTTAAAAGCCCCTTTCCCCATTTGTTACATACTAATTCCTATACAATAATCCTCTTAACTTACAACACTACAGCACTCTCTCGTCTTCTGAATCTTGCCAGTACTGGATGTCCAATACAAAACAAAGATACAGTAGTACAAATGTGCAGATATTTAAGAATATTAAATTAATATAGTCAGTACAAAGCATTTTGAGTTACACTGTCTACATGTGGCAAATCTTGTAGTTAAACTTCATAATACAAAGAAATAGCGAAGATAGTGCAATTGGAAATTAAATAGCTAAGACTGCAATAAGGAGAGGGGAAAAAAAGAAAAAATAGTACAGGTAAAAGATAAATGACCCAAATTATAAACTAGCAAGGACAGTCTGCATAATACTGAATGTGTAGACAGCTTTTATACTTATCCCCATTCACATTCTTTCCTCAGATTGTTTTAACAATTGTACACAGATTGCAAAAAAAGTTTCAGAAGGAAACTGACAACACAGCTAAAAGGTAGAGAGAAGAATACAACAGCCACAAACTACTGTATATATACATAGAAGGAAGCAGGCAGTGTCTGTGGACAAAATACCACCTGGTAGTTTGTCTGACTTGGAGATTATCAGGTGAATCTTGCCTGGTTTTCTAAGGAAGATGGGATGGCCAAGCAGCAATTCATTAGTCATTTCTCCTGGTAAAACACCTCCTTCACTTTAATTATTTAAAGATTCAAAGTGGATCCTTTAAGGGTGCAGGTGCTTTGAAATTTTAACAGTAACCAAAAGGCATTTTTAGGAACTCAATTGAGACTAGATTTCATTATATGAAAATGTTGCAGGAAGTCTGTGTGTTAATATGGTTAATCAGAATTAAATAAAGTGGACAGGCGGAAGTAAAATGGAGAGCTGACAGTTCTCTGTCAGTTTGCAGAACGCCTCCTGTTGAGTTCTGAATACTGGATTTCCTCTCTTCTAGCCTCACAGGAAACTTTTTGTGAAGAGAAATAGTAAATGGAAGCAGAAAATGGGAAAGCCACTCCCCAGGATGGTAAGCTTCTCTGCAAGTAGATGTCCCTTTGAAATCAGGTGGCCATGAGTCTTAAGTGTAGAACTGGTTAAGTTTTGGTTATGCAGTCTGGACAGAAAAGCAAGTCATGCACTGAACAGTCCCTGTTATAATAGTGCTGCAGGTCATGCAACCACATCACTGCAAATAAAAGAATAAAGAAGAAAGTTAAAAAGCAGATAACATATTATTGTTAAAAAAACCCAGAGAACAGAACAGGTATTTTCAGAGCAGTTTAGTAAGGCCATCTCTACTCAGAGCTGTGCAAATTCACGGGGGAAAAAAACCTTTGCCAGAGCAACTCTTCAAATTAATATGAAGGTTACACGCCAGGAATTGTAAAGAACAAAACAGCCTTGAACAACATCTAAATTTAGACATAATTCAGACAAATTTAAACCCTTCTGATTAAAGTCCTTCAGAACACCACTCTGCTAACACAGCTATGGAAACTAAGTTCTCACAGTGATGAAAATCCCAAGCATTCCTTCTGCTTGTGAGTAGTACAGTTAAAAACCAAAGCAATATAAAGTGAAAGGTGCCTGTCCAATACCGCGTGTGGTTATACACCAACAGACTATCAGGGTCATAATGACTCTGCCTGAGTCTTTTAGCTCTGAGCACCGCCAAAGACTCTAAGCATTTATGTTTCATCAAAACTCGTCCTGTGCATGAGGCTGTAACAGCATCACTGCCACACTACATTGGTAAGTTCTATTTATTGCATGCAAATACAAGTTTGAATTGCAAGAAAGTTATACATACTCTTCTTAAAATAATCTGAGTAGGAGCCACTGAGCAGCCCAAAGAGCCCATCACAATGCTGTGGAAGTGAATGGAAGTATGGAAGAAAATAAGAGAGGTTGACATATTTCTCTATCCTTTCTTGGCCAGTGTTAACTGGGTAAGGTGGAATGCCTTCGTAACACAGCCAAGGTCCTTTCAGCCTCCCCAGGTAACACAGCACGGCACAGCAATAACCAGACTGAAATCAGAGCATGCAAACTGTTTCTCTCCCCACTTCCTTCTTCCTAGTATTGCACTGCTCAAAAATGATCCTAGGAACAGTTCCATGACAGGAAAATCCAGGTTAAATAGATAAGGAACAATATTTATAACTAAACTCAAGGATTTGCTGCAAAAATTATTTCTGCTGCAAGTCCTGCAGCTTGCATATCCCTCTTTTGTTCCTTCTCATTCAGCAACCCAGAATACTAACCATAGTTGAAAACCAAACAGAAACACAGAGACATAAATAAAACTGAAGACAAATTTAAAAAAATCAAAAAAATTAACACATTCAACACATTCAAAGCAGACCTCGAGTGTATGTCGAGTAATCATTGTCTGTTAAGCTTGCTTGGCACTGCTTGGGTGTATAGAGTTCAGGATTATTAATATGAAGATTACTGTAGTTAATCTATAAAAATTAAAATTTCAATCTACATAAGTATGTACCTATTCTATTGTGCATAAATGAATATATCCTACTTCTTTAGTCTCACCTGGCTACTACTCAGTTCAGACTTATTATTTAGTAGCACTTTAAGTGTCCTGTTGTACATAAACAGAAATGACATTGTAAGCTTTCTCTTTGAGTCAACTACTTTTGAGAAGCCTTGTAAACTCAGAACAGTATATTCTCTTTCAAGGACGTAACAAATTCATCTGACAGTACCCTCTCCTGACTAGAAATTCTAATCTTGTTCTAAAGAAAATGACAATTTCTTTCTATGGGAGAACACCTCAAAATTAATAGATATATTTTAAAGCTACCTCTTGAGGCTGCAAGAGAAGACAACAGAGATGTAAGATGTGAGGGTAAATTCACTCAGCACAACCTGTTATTGCTTCTGCATCATCTCCAAAAATAAGCGGTTTATGCGGCAGATTATGTGTCTACAGATAAGTGGCTTTCTCTTACTTCCCTTGTCTGTGCAAAATTCCAGCTGTAAGTGAAGGCTCATTGCCACCTGGGGGATTATTTCTTAGTGAAGCATTTCCCTTCAATATTCAGTGCCTAATCTCATAAACTCTACTTCATTACAAGTGGTTACCTGTCCCTTAAAATCTTCCTTAACTTGCTGTCCTCTTCTGTTTTTTCAACACACAGAAGTGGCTGGGACAAATCCAGCACATCAAAGCCCCAGAAAAGAATGGCAGCTTTCTTCACTAACCTGGCCAGCTCTGGAGGTACTTACCAACACAAGAGCTTGTAATTCAGAGCACCGCTCACACTCAAATCTGGTGCAAAAAAAACCCCAACAACAAACTGAGCCACCTGGCCTCTCTGAGCAACTACTTTTTTCCTGTTCAGTCTTTGTCTGCTGCTAAGATAGACCAGGTCATGTCTGTAAGCAGTACTTTGTAACACAATCACCACAGCCATCAGAGCAACAGACCCTACTCACTTTCAGGTCTAACACTAGACAGCCTTCCCAAATATTTCTGCCATGCTTCTCCTTTGCGGCATTAACTGCCTCCTGATTTCTCTTCCTGCAGATTTCCTAACTTCTTTACTTACTAGCTCCTACTGCTCAAGCTTTTTTTTTGTGTCTTTCTCCATGGTACTTCCTTCAGGTTTTTCAAAGGAGTCTTTCAACATAGCATCTTCCAGAGTGCCATTAACACCAGTTTGCACCTTCATGACTCTTGCAACTAGACAATACAAAGCAGACTATAAATTCTAAGAATTGTGGCCTTACAATGTCATGCTTATAGCAATTCCAAGATCTTACTGCTAAATTAAAGCTTTAAAATCTCTCTCAAAACCACTGACACCACCAGGAAATAGGTTTACTTTCCCCCTTACTAATCTTCGATGACTAAGAACTACAATCTCTGCTTTACAAAATTTTAAATTATATAATCAATGTTATATTTAAATCCAAATCAAAAGTCTGCAACTATCTCATAACTGCATAAATATTATACCATTTGGGATTTCTTTCCTAAAATTCTGCTCATTTTCATGATCACACTAACAACATGAGATACTAACAAGCTAACAATTGGCCTTTATGTTAATTTTTCCTTCTCTTAAAGTTAGGGATAATCATTAGAGATTCAAGTTCCAGCTTTGGAATAAGGTATCCTGTACCTGTGGAAATACTTCTTTTTTGCAGTAATTCAGATTTGTGCCATGTTACAGTAGTTAACAGCTCTTCAAGGTGCTGACAAATGACCAATTTTCTAACAATTAAAATAACTATGCTGCTCTTTCTGAAATGTGATATTCTAACTTCATCTGATAGTGAAGGACCTCTCTAATGCAAAGCAATGAAAAAAGTCACCACCAGACAGGAAAGGCTTCCCAGCTGTCCTGGATTTCCCTCTACTGGCAATGCTTTTCATGTTTTATGGATCAATCTCTGAGATCCAAAGCAACTAGACAGCAGCATGAAATTTTTATCTGATAATGGAACCCGCTTTCAGTCTGGAACCAATATGCAGTGCAAAGGAGACTGAAGAATACACAGTTTTCCAAATGACTTTATACACACAACAAACAGCAGCAGTGGAAATTCCTGGTTTGCCACCAGAGCCAGCTAATGCAGAGATCTGCTTCAGGACAGACCTGCATTACCTTGGCAAGGCCTAGAAGTGGAGGTTTGAACCTGGGCCACAGTAAAGTTAACAGCAAAACCATTCCCTAGCAACTAATAGGGACTTCAGTAACAGCAGTTATCATGATCTCCTAATGATCCACTGACTACTGACACCAGAACAATTTGTCTGGGACACTGCCATGGCTATACTGCCAGGTGTTGTTGCTTCAGTGCCCCATGGGACTGTCTGATTTGTCAAGTTTTCCAGAGCTCCTCAATAGAAATTCATTGCCTAATACAATGAGCTGATGCATTTAAAAAAAAAAAGAACTTTGTGTCCTGATTTTTCAATACATCCACAAAAGTAAAGTTAAGGAAAAACAGAGGACAAAGCTAGGTAAGTCCTCAGCATCTTCAAATGGTGCAATGAAGCTGGCAGCAGAGTCAAAATCTCCAGGGTTCACTGTGCCACATGCAAGAAGTCTGAGGCTCGTGTATCTGATGACAGCTTCTGCCTTATTCACATAGGTAAAGCCTCTAATACTTAATCAATTGCAACTCAAAAACAATAAAATAAAAACCCATCTCCAAAAATTCAGGTTCTGTTTCATTGTTTTTGAATTAACACCAAAACACAAAATGGTGACAGACATACCACTCTTAAGATTTTTGTACTTAATAGTTGCTTACGTATGTCTCTTCCACCTTCAAACTGCAGAAATTATCCCTATTCTTACTTATAGCCTGCAGAGTCAAGCTTCTGCTCCTTTTTGGGACTTCCAGAGATCACAGGAGCAAAGCAATGCCATCAGTCATGACAGGACATTTTCTCAATTCCTTGACAGCGATGAACTGTAGGTATGGCTAGGATCCTACCTAGAATCTGACATGTGCCACAAGGCTATTGCCTTGTGTGACTTGGCTTGTGGAGACGTTCTGAGCACAAGTGAGATTTGTTACTTGCTCCTACACCAACTCACAAGACAACTCAAGACTTCACTTTTCTCCTGATGCAAGGCACGAAGTTGATACACGGTGCTCTTGCCAATACAGAAGGGAGCTGGACTGCTCACAGAATCACAGAATCACAGAATGTTAGGGATTGGAAGGGACCTCGAAAGATCATCTAGTCCAATCCCCCTGCCGGAGCAGGAACACCTAGATCAGATCACACAGGAACGCATCCNGATTCAGGAGGTGACATGTATCTGGGATGTCAGCAGTTTATAAGGTTGAAAACCTCATTCATTGAGTTTCTTGATTACCTGATCTTCACATTTAAATTGCTATAATGATTCACCACTTTAACAGAATGCTAAATATTGCCAGCATCACCTAATACAGTTGTTCTAAGAGAAGAGATTCTGAAAAGGTTTTTTATAAGGGCTTGATTTCCTGAGATCACATTTAAGTCATAATTCATCTACCAAATTACTCTGTAGGCGACACCCCTGAAGTATGACTATGTGGCTTAGAGGAAAAAACACCACTTGAAAGTATTTCCTGACAGCATAACTTCTTCTAGCTATTTATTTGCACAATACTGGTGAGGAAAAGGCCTGCAAAAATTTGCTAAACTTGGTTTGGCAATACCAAAGTTTATAAATACAATATTGCTTCAAAACACAGAGTTCACATTCTACCTAAAACACATGTGCAAAAACCCATAAGAAGTCAGTATTGCATAGCTGACTTTGAGTGCAAAAATACCTCCCTCATCAATCCTTGCAAAAAGTAAAAATGTCAGGCAAGAATAAAAATCTCAATAAAATGAGTAAAATCCATCATAAGAAAAAGAAAAATTAGCCACTTGGATCACTACAGTCTTCACTCCCAAGCATGTTTTTGGCTCAAGCGATAGTAATTTATGTACATTGAACTCAAGCTCAAGGTTTCACTCCTTGTTACTGATGGCTCACCCAAGCGTGTAGTGCCATGTGAGCACTGATGAAGGACACTGCATGTCCCTTCTGG
>VZTO01007148.1:758-13264 GCA_013400615.1 Syrrhaptes paradoxus
TTTAAATGCTTTGTTCAAAGTATTGTTGTATTTATTCTTCCCAGATTTTACTATTTTTTGTTCTGGGTTATACCTTGGCATGCTTAGGTAATCCTACCGGGATCAATGGAATAAGAACTTGTGCAATATCAGTGCAGAAGGACATTTACTGAAACATTAGACTCCTACTGACAGACTCCTCTGTGCTCAAGGCAATGACCTTGATGCTTGTTCCAATCTTTGCTGAAGTTAAGGAAATCTGCTCGTGTCTACTTGTACTTCTTCAACTGTAGACCATTACATACCTATTCCTGGTAGACTTCATGGATGCCATGAAGCACATACCACAGGAGAATTTCACAACTGTTAATAAAGTGCAATTGAAGCCTTCTTGCACACTGTTAAAACTTGCCTACTATGTCTTGATATGTGACCAGAAACAAAGCTGGCTTGTATAAATATATACAGTACTGCTCAAAGGTTGTACTTGACAATTAACGTAAATTCATCTAGGGACTATATGTCATTTAAGATCTAATGCCAGAGAACTAAAGAACCTTTATGGCAGGAAACTCTCAAGGAAACTCAGCAACACACATATATATATATATATATGATCATATAATGTATTGCACATTACCATAAGAATTATAGAAGCAAGTTTTTAAAATAAAAGACCTAAGGTGTATGAGATCATAGCTGAAAACGATCACCCAATGCCAAGATATTTTTAGGGTAATGACTAAGTTATGACTGAAAAAGACCACCTTAAAATACTGTTTTATCTTGTAAACAGGACTTCATTCCTGGGCCACACAGTGGGGCAAAAAGAGATTCTCCTGCATTTTTACACAGATGTGCTACTTTTATTGTTACGTGTTTACATGTATGCATACAAAGGAAAAAAGAAAAATAATGTTCTGTAAGCCTGGACACTGGAAACCGCAGTTTCCTTTTTGGGAAATCACAGAGTGACTCAACTCCCAACACAAAACAGTACTTCTTCCCCCAGCACTCACAGGGGTCGGCTATATTACCTCCTTTTTTCTAATCGCTAGTTCATTAATACCCTTCCTCTTATATAGACCATCATTCTTTATGAGACTTGGATTTTTTTTCATTGTATTCTCCTATTCTCTCATGTATAAACATCCTTGTCAGCTTTCCTCTTGCCTTATTCCTCTCTCCACTGTACCTTGGTCTCTGTGCACCATCCCACCTCTCTTTTAGATGTAAAAGGAAGGTTTTCCTCTTCTCGCCTGGGGCATCACTGAACTCTGGGATGAAATCTTTGATACAGAAATATTACTCTGAGCTGCTTATACTATAAACTCCTCCCAAACATTTTTTCCATAATTAATAAAGATATATCCAGAACCCTGACCATTAGTTCAAGAATGACAGCATATATAATGGGTTGGGCTGATTAGAGGTCTGGGGATCTTCTCTTCTCTTTCAGTTTTTGCTTGTCTCCAAGAGTGAATTCTCTTGAACAAAGATACTTTATGTATGAATGCATCCTACAATGTTTTAAGTGACTCCGGGGGAAGATATGCCATTTTGATACAGAATATCTCAGTTGCTGGGTTTATACAAAAGTCCAAATATAGCTAGTTTCCTGTACTGTATTTATTCTGAAAGGTAGTTTGTTGTGAAAAAATAAGGTGTACAACTCAATTCTTTTCACAGACTACGTTTTTTGGGGAAAAAAACAAATTAAGAAAAGCTAAAAAGTCAAATGAACACTAAGATAGAAAAAGTTGCTGCAAAAAATTAAAACTATTATTTAGCTTTCTAAAGATTTAAAATAAACAGAACATTTTAACAGAAGTGGATTTAATGCAATAATACTTTTCTGATGAAAAAATCTTTTGCTGCAAAACAGTTATCTATATGACATTATATATCTACTACAAGAAATTGAAATTTATTTTCTATTTCTGATTTTCCATAAATATCACTCAACTCTCTCAAGTTTAGAGGCATGTTTCCTTATGTTTTGAGATCAAGAAATCTTCAACAACTTCCTTGTTAAATCACATTGTTGTGGTTTTACCCCCAGCTAGTAGCAAAACACCACAACAACCGCTCTCTCACCCTCATCCCTCCAAGGGATGGGGGAGAGAATTAAAACATAGCCTATTTCTAGCTACTATGAAGAAATTTAACTCTGTCCCATCTGAAACCAGGACACACATAATCCTCTGTACCCCCTAATTTAACATCTTCTGTGTAGATTTACATTACAGCATTATCTCCCTTGACTAGTGTGAACAGTACACATACATTATCCTCACTGCTCCTTGATGGTTTTTCAAAATTCCTTGCCTATTCTCCACTAAATGGTCTATTTTCAAGGCAACTAACGGTCCAACCTCTGTAACTTCATTGAACAACTAATCCTATTGGACTGATAGGATTATACTACAACTTTTGTACTATGCTGTAGTCATTACAGTTCTTCTCTGTACAGCCTCCAAAGGAGGAACAGGAATCCAGCAAATGAAGCTTGCACGAGGTGCCTGCGGCTCATATTTCCCACTCCCCATAAGCCCTGTTGTGTTGACATTTCATAGGCGGTTCTCTTTTTCCCCCTCAAGAGTAAGCCCCTGATTCGCAGTAACATAGATTTTCCTCCATTTAGCCCAGCTTCTCCATGATGGTTTCTGGGTCTTGGAAGTTTTAACATTTTCTATATTAAACTGTATTTAGCACCTGTGGGTTCATGCAGCTGGAGTGAGTGAATCTCTCAGAGTTTGCTCACACTGTTTCTATTTTCCTGCACTCAAAGTATTATTGAGCTAAATGAGGAAAAAAAGAAATATTAAAAGGCTAACTGAGATACACATGGTTAAATCCTATAAATATATAAAATAAGCAGAGATATAGGTGACCTTTTAGGACTCTGACAGGAACTTCTTATGGACAGCGATCCCAAGTTTTATAACATTATAGTTCCTCTTTCCAGCTAAACATAACCTGCTCTATTCACAAAGTTGTCTACACTGGTAAGTTATTATTTTCACAGTGTCTAAAAGAAGAGTTTAAGAATTTGAGTAAATATTTTGTAAGTATGGTTTGATACATAGCAAAATAAAATACTAAGCTGCTACTGCAGTTATAAACTAACAATACACACTCAAAATCAGCAGAATTTAAAAAAAAAAAGAAAAAAGAAAAAACACATCAGAGAATGGAATTTTATCCATATACATTTACAGAAATTGTATTACTGGTTATCCCAGTAACCAGCTATGCTATGCTCCAGGTAATCTCCCAGGCAGTAGATAACAAGATCGCTTTGGGATTCGTACCGACACAAAAGGTGTTCTTATAAGACATCTTTTTGATTTGAGAAGTTGCAAGTATTGAAAACAACAGCGGTGAATCTCATTCTGTAGCAAGACTGAATCTGCTCTGCTTATGGACCCCTATATATCTTATTAAATTGCATCAATGAGGCACTGAAGGATGAAGTTTCCGGCACACTATCAGTGTAACTACACTGTATCTTTTTCTTTAATCCTAAAAGTTTTTAAAATGTTTTGTTTATCTCTTGTACATTTATTGGCTTACACAGGACTAGACTTTATATGTGACCACGTGAACTTGGTGGTTAGTAACCCCAAGTCACAATCATTATTCTATTAGGGATGATGGAAAGAAACAATCACATCATAAGTCTAGTTACCTCTTTCATTTCACACAGTGCTTATAACCAGTCTAGGAAGTCTCAGAGCCACTTTGTAAAGGCTTTGTAAAGCTTTCTTAAAGAAAGAAGTTGGGTGTCAAGAAGAAGGGAAAGGCACAGGGCAAATATATTCCAAAGAAACCGAAATGTGAGCACAAAATTATTCCTGAAACCTCATGGAGCCAAGTCAACAGTAGCATCCTGATACACAGGACAATGTAAATTTATAATCTAATACTTAAATCACTAACTCAAAATAATAGCAGAGAAAGAACTGAAAACCATCAAAATAGATCAAAACAGATTAAATTATCATGTATGAATAGCAATCTTTTTTCCCCACTAATCTAGTTTGTGCTACTTGGACAACAGCGATGACCATATTCAATTCCCCAGTAAGAAAATGTAAGACGAGGCAATGTTTCACCTAGTAGTATGTGGTGGGTCAACCTTGGCTGGANTCTCTGCCCCTCCCAAGAGGGTACAAACACCCTGCTGGCTGCCAGTGTGACACTCAGCACTGTGAGGGCTATTGTGGGGATACTGACTCCATCTCAGCCAGACCCAATGCATAGTATTACAACAGATTGTTTGTATTCTTTGTATTAAGGGGATATTTACTACCAAGAAACTGTCCATGCTCAGATGGTCTGACTCAGCATTTATCATATATATAAATAACATGCTTACAAACCAACTGAAAAGATTTAGCATACTAGCTGCTGAAAACAGTCATTGGTTTAACACAACAAAGAGCAAGAGAGATTATTTATTTCACTCATTTAGAAATGTAAATCAAATTAAATGGTATAAATAAGCATGGGATTTGATTTGTCCTTTTGACCAGCTTGCTCAAGATAATAATGACCAATTCACTCTGAAATGCTGTATCAAAGACAATTGATTTCTGCAATGTGAGAAAAGGAAACAGCATGATAAAATGAAGCACATATTAGGGAAAACCAAGGTATACTGAACATCAGGGCCAGACTATGTTGTTTTAGCATTAATTACATACCACGTAAGACAAACCACCTCAGTACAACTTAAAGGTAATGCCTTTCTCAATAGTATAAGCTAAAGCAGAGCCTACTAGTTAGGCTTTTACTTATTCCAGCATTTTTAAAATCATCAGCTAACTGTCTTTGTGGGCATCCGATGACGTTACCTCCTGACTGGTGTGGTGTTTGTTTTTTCGCTAGATAGTCACACACACTACAATATGCAGATACACTACTGCATTTAAGAGGTCATTGGTTTAGCATCAAAAAGGTCACAAAAAAGCAACCACACTGACTGTGATCCTCCTCTGAATCCCTAAGCACTCTACTGGTATGACTTGGGAGGTAAAGGAAAGTGACTGGAAGGCTTTACTCAGTAGAGGGTTTCCAAGCAACCTTGCACAGTTGAGCTGCCTCAAGCAATAGGAACAATGGCTATCTTTGGCAAGGATCCATTAAAGGGGAGCCTGCACCAACACCATTGTATTCTCACCACCAGCAGCTATAAATACAGGCTATGTTAAACAGGATAAGAAATAAAAGAAAAACAAACCTGGGAATGGGGTGAGCAGAGGGCTGTGCAGACTGACTAATTTTTTTGCATTGTCTTAACTCCAGTTCTTGAAGAAAATAATAAAAGGATTAAAAAGCATCGCTTAAAACACAAAACTGTGTACTGTAATATTTCTAATACATTTGGAGTTTTGGTCTAAGCACAGTACTGACACACAGCAAATATAACTAGGTGTTGTGAAATTGCCAGTAAGTCTTACAATGCATTACCAGTTCAACCCCTTAAAGCTATAATTTAAATCCTTCCTGGGACACTTTAAGGTAGGTCAGGCTCAGTCTTTTTCACATTCTTATCTCATGCTTACAGAAGATTTCTCAAAATCTAAGAAATCCAGCCCACACATCTGAGTGAACTGGTGGTGGTTCTGAAGAGATGCAGCTTGGATGCCAGACAGCCACTCAGTGGTGTTAGACTGCAAATTGCAAGATAGGTAGAAGAATTAAGAATATGATGAAATATATTTTTTTATTATTTCTTACAAACATGTTTTAATTAAACTACTAAAAAGCATTTTCTTTTAAACGCTGCATTAGAATTATTTATGTTATGCGAGGCAACCTGATATGAAATCGTACAATTTCACTGTGAGGGTGGTGAGACACTGGAACAGGTTGCCCAGGGAAGTTGTGGATGCCTCATCCCTGGAGGTGTTCAGGGCCAGGCTGGATGAGGCTTTGAGCAACCTGGTCTAGTGGAGGGTGTCCCTGCCCATGGCAGGGGGGTTGGAACTTCATGATCTTTAAGGTCCTTTCCAACACAAACCATTCTATGATTCTATGTTTCTGTAATTTTCTACCGTTAGCATTTATGATCAATTTGCATAAGCCTTAAAGCTTGTTTCTTTTTAAAAAAAGCCTTATGTTTTAATTGAAATGTGTGTAAAGGAAATTCAGGGTGTAGATAAATAATTTAGAAGACTTCATGAAATAACTTAATCCAACCAGATTTCCTTTGAAATTTTGCAGCTTCTATACAAATAGTTTTATTTTCAGGAAACACCCAACCATAATAAGGGATTTTTTGAGCTTTGCAGAAACACAGACTCTTGTCATACCAAACAAAGAACTGAAATTTTAATATATGTTTGGCTACTAGCATTGGCTTTGTATTTGTCGCTAAACAGTGTAGTTTATTTCCTCCAATGTCAATGGAATTACATTTGCAAGAATAAATCAAGTATACTTCCTGTTTTCAGCAAACATTTTTGTGGTACACCTTACCAGAGGGCTAAAATATCTTGGAAGAAAAAAAGAGTTGAGAAAGGCAGAGACTATATAACTAAAAAATATCACAGGTTCTCCTTTGAAAATAAACTGGGCTGACGGTCATGCTCTGATAGACGTTGGAAAAAAAATTACAGCAACAAATTACTCAGCTGCTATGCAGTAAAAAAAAATAAAAATCTATAGATAAGTGAGGCCAATTTACAAACCACAGTTGAAGCACTGCTCTTGTACCAAGAGAAGTGTTAGGCAGCACAATTTAATTAATTCAGACAAAATAAATTAAGACGTGTAACACTGAATGACTACACCTGTTGCTTGAAAGTTCAATATACTTCTTTTAAATTTCAGTGGGGGGGGGCAAGTAATTTTAACCCTTGTTTTCTTATTTGAATCATAACAAAATAGTAATTTATCAAATATTTGTCTTACATCTTTAGAATCATATTTATCAATAAAGACCATAATTTCCAAAGAGTTTACCATTATGCAAAGGACTTCTCCTTGCATAATATTTTTTTTGCATTATTCCAAATAAAGGTAGAATATATGTTTATCTTTCTATTATCCCATTACAGCAGATGGTGATGATGCATAATAAAACTTAAGAATCTCATTCAGATCAATTTCTGTATTTTCTACCATCATTTAACCATTTAGACTGTTTCCAAATGGTCTTTAATATACAGAAAAGACATTTGCATCAAGCTGTGCTCATTCAGGCAAACACAGAAAAGCTTTACACAAACTGAAGTTATTGTACAGTGAGTTGTTAAATTATACTTGAAAACTTAACTTGCGTAAGTTTGTACATACATTGAAGCCTTAGTCTAAACTTAGGATATGGGACTTCTTTCAGTGTCTTTCATCAGCACAAATGGTTACTGCACAGTTGGGTGTTTTTTCCACCCTTTGAGCTCTTAGACATCTAATCAGCCCAGAACCCAGATTAGGACTGTCATGTTGCGTCAGGAGTTTGCAGTGAGTGCCTTTAATCCTCCAAGGTTTACTCAAATGTCACTACCATCTGGAGGAAAAGACGACTCCTTGCTGGGTTCCACTGACCACAAATTATTTGTAAGGAGAAAAAAAAAGACAATAGAAAGCAAAACCAATGGTAAATATTTTCTCTCCCTTCCCCCCCCAACGCACCAAAACACAGAACTGCTTTTGATAACTTGAACAAGATCAGCAACAACTTCACAAGAACTACTCAAATTTATTAGAAGGCAACATAAGGAGATATTTCAATGAAAACTCATCCTAAGTGTTTGTAATTATTTTTACAATATATAAACATGTTGTTTGGACTAGAGAGCCATTGTATTGTGTTCTTTGTCAAACACTTTAAAGATAAATTCCATGTTTGGCAAAAATTATAGATTCTTTACTCCAGACTTTTTATTCATTTGTAACTCAGAGATACTAATAAAATCACTGCACTTAACTTAAAATGACAAAAAAAAATGTTAACTTACAGGGGGCTTATATTGTCTTAATCAAATTCCTACAATATAATGGCAGCTTTACCACAGCTTTTATTAGAAAGTGGAAATGTGTTGAAGAATAAAAATATATGGGATTATAGCTTGGCTCATAGATTTTACTTCAGAGCAGCAAGGGGGCTTTTTGAACAATGCAAGCTCTTTCCATCTCTAAGAAAGAAATATGGATCCAGTTTTCCTTTCTCTTTTAGGAGATACATTCCTAATCCTCTTCTCCAAGGAAAGCCACTTCTTTATCTGGCACGGACAAGACTGGGAAGCCAGCTGCATCCCATTCTTCTCCTTAAAATAAAGAAAAATAAGGAAAGAAATAGGTATTGTAGGCACTTTTCCTCCACTTTTGCTATACTTGTCAAAATGTCTGGCATTCCTATCATTACTTCCTGCTTCTTCTCTGCACAATATTTCATGGTTTAAAAGTTAAAGGAGTGTGAAAACATGTAACAGAAGTGGGAAGCTTCCCATGGTCACCATCAGAACTCGAAGAGCTTTTTTCCAGTTAACATGTCACTGTCCAAATTTTGCCTAATAAGCTACTTAAAAAAAACCAAAACATTTTCATAAGTAAATGCTTTATTGCTTACAAAGTGTACGTCAACAGCATCTTTGACCATTAATTTCTGTAAGCTCATTTTCATGACTGCTCATTTAGATGCCACAGAATTCTTTCAACTCCAGAACTGACCCACTAAACATTAGAGTTGACTATTCAAGGTGTCACTGGTTTACTTGTAATTGCAATTGAGTGCCTTTGTTTCCTACTAATATATCTATTCAGTAAAATTTCAGCCAAACTGTATATCTATATTTGCAATATATTCATTTAGTCATTGAAGCTTTTATCCTCTTAAGTGGAATCCTTTATCTCCAGTATTTACATTCATGAGCTTTTAAGTGCCACAGTGAAAGTGAGAGGAAAAATAACTCTCGTTTCAGAAATAATGACAGCTAAGTCTTACTGCTTTTGGTTCACAAGCTGTAGGCACTACTTGAAATTAACTTCTGATACTTCATGAACAGCCCTTATGTGCTCTGTAGGGCAGAATGCATCATTTATTTTCTCACAGATACATGACATGTTCAGTCTTCATTATAAAAGAAAACATGACATTTTCATTCTTGTCCATACTATATTACTTAATTTACTTTATAAGGAAGCACCACCTTCAGAACTAAATTTGAATTAATCATTAAAGCCAAAAAATGTTTTCTTGTAAAAAAACATGAAAATGCCAGCTGAATTTAAAACACAGGAAAAAACAGGCTAATGTTCTCAATGCTTTTCTTTGAACTGAAAATGGGACAATGACAATTATATCTTCAGATCCTTCATAATAAATAAAATAGAGGTTTACTTTGAGTTTTAAATCCTATATTAGAAAAGTCAGGTTTATTTATATTCCTTATTCTTTCCCTGGGAAAGAAGTTAAATCTTCACTCCCGTGCCTTTTATCCACCTATCAAACATTAGGCAGCCAACTCAACCTGAAGAGTAAGACATGTTAGGTTGTCAAAATCACTCCAAAATCTAAAGCTCTACAAAGGCTACAACCAGTGACAATTAATGAAGTGATAGGATGCTTTGGAAGATGAAGCAGCCAATTGCATGTTTAGGGCCTACACTCATGGACATTCTTTATGAATGTAGCATGTAGAAATAATGTGCATTCACCAGACATGTACCAACAGCAGTAGAGAGGATCACTGCTCCCAACCTCCATGACCTGAATGGAGAAAGACAAAACAGTCAAAATATGCACTGAATCCTCAAGAACACGGTGAGGGGACTCAATTTGAATTACTGGATGCAATTTAGGAAGATTTATATTTCCTTGAACAGCTGACTGGAAGGCATACACTGTTCCTACTGTACTTTATGCCAATACAATTTGACTTTTGAAATCTGTTCCAGCGACTGCATTTAACTGCCTATCCTGGGTAAACCAACATGTTTCTACTGGAAAATTCTTAAATTTCTCAACAGTGGCTTTTGTGACTCATTTGCTTAATTTCTAGAAAATAAACGGTAACCATGATTAAACTATTACCGTTTCATACACTAAAAGCAGATGATAAAAGCACAAAACAGTGCACACACATCTTAATATTTAAGATAATTAATGCATAATATTGAACTATATTAAAAAAAAAACTTAGCATCAAATGTTCAAAAGTTTTGCTAATGTATCCTGTTGACTTTGAAAAAGAATTCCAGACTTCTATCTTTTGATAGAACCCATCTGATATAAATGAAGATGAGTCTTAAATGTAGTATTTTCACATGAATGGTATAATTAGATTTTTTTACAAATCTGTTGAAAAGGCACAGATCAACAATTAGTTTCATATCAGTCAGGTTCAGATCATTACAGCATGAATATTTTTAAGTCTGCTAAGTCACTAGATTCATCATACAACCTATCTGCTTCTTCAGGTACACAATAAAACACTCCATCATGTTAGTAATATGCAGTGCTCTCTTCCAGCCGTCTAATCTTATATAAATAGAAGGCATTTTAAATATAAAAATAAACAATATATCAGTGTGAAGATACTCCTACAGATGTCTATTAGAAGACACCAAAGATGTAAAAAACTGAACAATTAAGGCAAATAAGGATAAGCATACTTATGATCCATATGAATGCAGAAATAAAACAAATATAGTGGGCAAATATACCAATACACCAAGTACCATGTACTATAACCACCTCCTCAAAGAAAGCAATTTAGGATTCAAAAATTCTTAGATCATTTCCACACTACAATGAAGAAAAAGGTTGCTAGCACAGACTTACTGTTTCTCTGATAAAATGAAAAGATACTGAGACCTCTCACAATGAAGTTCTGTAGATATTTTCTACTTCCATCCAATTCACATGTATAATAAATATGTAAAATACATAAAACCTATATGTGGATTTTTTAAAAAGAAGTATTAAAATGCTAACAAAAAGAGTCTGGTTTATTAAAAAAAAAAAACTGGGCAAGAAAACCAAGCACAGAGATTCAAGTCTCCTTGCTCAGCCACTGTAGAGATGTCACTTTAACCAGATCATCAGCAATTATTTCTGATTCACAATCCCACTCAAACACAAGAAGGGGAGCTTTATGTTATGATTTTTGAGCCTGTGATAAATTTGGGAATTAAGGGATATATATAAAGCTCTTTTATTCTAAATGCAGTTTGGCTCACTGAATTCGTGTATCAGTGTGAAAAGCTGCTTTTGTAATCGAGAGTGTAATCCATTTTTGTATAAATTTCTTCTATTTTCTAGTAAAATAGTCAGAACTTTCACAGAACAGAAAAACACCCTTCAATGTAAATATTCTTCCTCATAGACTACAAAAAGGAAAATACAAAAGCATACAGAGAAAATGGTTTTAACTTCATGAGCAGAAGGAAGCTTTCTTCCTCTAGGTATGTTAAACAAGAAGTGAATCCTGATCCTTTTAAATTAGTCCTACTGACTGTTAAATCATTGGGTTTGAGCTTTTTTTTCTTGATCTTAAGCATTATTTTATTGCAACAACATGAGTAAGCAATTGATTCACTGATGTTACATACTTCTGGAATCACTTCACAGGTGCTAAATTCCTTGCAGATTTTGATTTCAGGAAACAGAGGCCAACAGCACAGAGCAAACCGGACAAAAGACACATTATGCTGGGCTAAAATTAAGACAGCCCAGATGAGTAAACACTATCAACACAAAAGACTACAACAGGTACTCATAAATCATGCAACAGAAACCAAATATTGGTTGGAAAAGGGAGAGGGAACAGAATAATGACACAGTTGGTTTTGATTAAAATAAAAAAAGCCTGAAAATTCTGGGTGTTAGACACTCGGCCACAATTTCAGAAATCTATGTGACATTAGTTGCTATAAACTATAAGCAAGTGCACAGAGAGTATCAGATCCCACTAGAAACTTCAAATTTATTTTTAGAATATTATAGTACAAAGAGGTCCCTATTTTTGCAACAATCAACAAACCTTTATTTCATAGCAGCATAACAGAAAGAAACAATATGCCTTCCCTAAATATAATTACTAACGCTGTCAAGTGAATACAATAAGTAGTGTTCCACTAGATTAAACATGAGGCTGGATGAAAACAGCTCATTTTATCCTCTTGCTATTCTGCTGAAGTTAATTCCTGTCTAAATAAAGAATGACATATACTGAGACCACTTCTTATTTTCCAAATTCATGCAAAAAATACAAAGAAATCCAAACAAGAGAAGGTAATAATCAATTGGATTCATAACATTAAATCTGAAGGCAAATAATGAATTTTAACAGGTAATATACTGATAGGGGCAGGAGAGAGTTAAGACTTGGAAGCAGGAAAAAAGATGTAAGATCATGAACCATAAAGAGACATTAGCCAGATTTAGAATGCATTGCTTTATGAGTATAGACTATAAATATGGTCTTAAAATTAATTTAAAATTAATTTAAATATAATGTTATTTGTAGGGAGATGGTAAAAAAGGTTGAGATAGATGTGCCCTTACCCTTTATTTA
>VZTO01007159.1:0-20661 GCA_013400615.1 Syrrhaptes paradoxus
CCCGCGCTGGGCCCCGCCGGCAGCCGCCGCGGCGGGGCGGGCCCCCGGCACGTCGGCCTCGGGCAGTGTCACGGCTGTCCCAGCGGGCTGGCCGCAGGGGAGAGTCGCTGGAAGCAGTCCGGATACACGCGGACCCGCCATCCTAGCGGTTTAAATAGGGAGCGGCCTCCATCGGCCTCCTCCGAGCGGCCCGGCTGAGCGCTGGGCCTGGCCGGCGCGGCTGGCAGCGTCCGGCCCGGTGTCAGCTCCGGCACTTACCGTGACGGCTGATCTGCCCGATTGGACATGGGCGTGGAGGATGTGCGCAACGGCAAACACCAACTGGCCCCATTTCCAAACATTTCTCTTAGTCTGGGCCTGCTGAAAAAAAATGCAGTTAATACCTACACAATTTACACTGCAAGAAAAAGCTTCAAAAATTGTCTGCAAAGCTTCTGGTTTTGAACCTTTTCCCCTCAGAACAAGTAATTTCCCACCAGGCTCCCTTTAAAATCCCAGCTAACACTCTTTCAGTTTCAAAGCAGTGCTCTGATGAAACCGTAATTTTGTAATTTTTAAAGTGTCTTAAGATGTCTAATGCTAAGCACATACGTGTCTAAGAGCAGCAGTACTCATCTGCAAAGAAAATTATGGTTTAGGCTCGGACAAGTCTCTGCATGCCTCTGCTATTCCCTGCTGTGCACCCTCATGTAAAACACTGATTGTTGCAAGTGGATGACAGGTGTCTAACTTCATAGAGCTCTTCTCAATGTCAGCTACATTTGCAAGATTGGAACTGCTGTTGCAATAGATAAAACCATCCACTAAATGTGTGCATAAAATAAATCACTCTGGGTATCTCAGAGACATAAATGAACCGCTGCAAAAATACAGAACTTTATTTGCTGCAGCTAAAGCTGTTCTCCTGGGAAAGAGTGAGGAGTTCTCTTTTTACAACAATCAGAGCAATATCGCTGCACTTACTTGCAGCTATGGTTTTGAGTTTAGTTACTCTCTCACTCTGATGATACAGAGGCATCAATGAAGGCTGGCCCTGCTGACTGCTTGGGACTCCAAAGTCTTCAACTGTTCAAGGGCACACTCCATTTGACTGGGTCCAGTTGCTGGATCTGTGCATTTTTAATTAGTCTGCTGCTCAGAAAACCAAAAATCAGTTATTGTTGTCCTAAATATGTAGATTTAGCAGGAAGAAACACACAGAAAAAAAAACCCCAAGAATTACATTCCTGTGGCAGAAACATTAAAAACATGCACAGGTATCTTCTACATTTACTGAAAATAGAGCATATGCTTTCATGTCTCATTATTGTCCAAATTTCTATCCTTATGTAACTTTTCCCCTTTCTTTCTGCACAAGTCATCGAATGAAACATTCTAAAAAAAAGTTTTATTCAAGACATTTCTGTTTGTTCCCATTAAAGACTCCCAAAATTCATTTTTGCAAAATAAGGGTGTCTTTGTAAAGCTGAACTCTCTGTGACCTCTTGGAGCAGCTACTTTAACATACAATAGGAGACAGCTCAATAGGCTTGTTCAAAAATAAACATCTCTTTAAAGAATATTTTAACCCTAGGGGCTTCACACAAATAGAGCAGTCACAATGTTTCTTGTCTTAATTTTCAAGAAGCTATCATACCTTTTGCATTCCAGTTTTTGAGTGTACTTTGAGCTAATCTCCCTAATAGATGGCTCTACTACTTTCAGATCAGTGTTTTCTGAAGCAGTTAAACACCCTACACCATTTCAGAAGGATGTATTAGAACCATGATAGTTCACCAATAACGTGCAATCACAAAGCAGAAAACCTACACTGCAAATATTCTTGTAGCAAAGATCAGTCTTCTCACTGGTCATCTAACTCCTAAAAAGATAAAGTGAGTCACAGAATCATAGAATGGCCTGAGTTGAAAAGGACCTTAAAGATCATCTAGTTTCAACCCCCCTGCTATGGGCAGGGTTGCCAACCACTAGAGCAGCTGCCCAAGGCCCCATCCAGCCTGGCCTTGAATGCCTCCAGGGATGGGGCATCCACAGCTTCTCTGGGCAACCTGTTCCAGTGCCTCACCACCCTCACAGTGAAAAATTTCTGCCTAATATCCAACCTAAATCTCCCCTCTCTTAGTTTAAAACCATTCCCCCTCATCCTGTCACCATCAACCCCTGTAAACAGTCGCTCCCCCTCATGTTTATAGGCTCCCTTCAAGTACTGTAAGGCTGCAATCAGGTCTCCCCAGAGCCTTATCTTCTCCAAGCTAAACAAGCCCAGTTCCCTCAACCTTTCTTCATAGGAGAGGTGCTCCAGCCCTCTGATCATCTCTGTGGCCCTCCTCTGTGCCCGCTCCAAGAGCTCCACGTCTTTCTTGTACTGGGGACACCAGGCCTGGATGCAGCACTCCAGATGGGACCTCACAAGAGCAGAGTAGAGGGGCACAATCACCTCCCTCTCCCTGCTGGCCACCCCTTTTTTAATGCAGCCCAGGACACAGTTGNTGTCATCGGCAAATTTGCTGAGGGTGCACTCAATTCCCTCATCTATGTTGCTGCTGATAAAGATGTTGAAGAGCACTGGTCCCAAGACAGACCCTTGAGGGACAGTATCTGTGACTGGCCTCCATCCAGACATAGAGCCATTGACCACAACCCTTTGGCTGTGACCAGACAACCAATTCTTTATCCATTGAACAGTCCATCGTTCAAATCCACACCTCTCCAATTTAGAGAGAAGGATGTGGTGAGGGACCATGTCAAAAGCTTTGCAGAAGTCCAGGTAAATTACATCTGTCACCTTCCCTTTGTCCACTGATGTCGTCACTCCATCATAGAAGGCCACCAGATTGGTCAGGTGAAGTGCCTATGGATTTAATAAAACTTACCTAGAATGAAAGGAAATAATTATTAATGGATCCCTGCTATATTCATTTGTGAAGTTAGCTTATAAACATAGACACCCATGTGTCCAAGTGACATATAAGTCTCACTGCAATTAACAGATGGGATAAGGAGTGATGTTGTGATGGTTGCTGTGGTAGTGGATACAGTGACAGCAGCAGCCTCTTTTTTTGACTCCTTCATTAATTCCTTAAAAACTGTTTGCAATTTAAAAATACACAGTAAGAACAGTTACACAGTCCTGCTATAAGTTAGTGCTTATGTGCAGGTTTAACAATTGGAGAAAGTAATTACTAATGGGAATGATGACACTGGATAACAAGAAAATTATAACCCATAGAACACTATGATGTAAGAAACTGTTTACAGTCTCGCAGTATCACAGAGCAACCATAGCTTAGAACACTTTAATTTGGGCAAGATAGTCCACCCCATCTGGTCCACATCACAGATTGTTACAGTTACGTTTTACCATACTACCCTGAATACAGAAAATTGTGTGTCAAGCTCGGTACACCAAGTTGTGGGGCTAAATGAGTTTTCAGGTTAGAAAAACAGGTCACAAAGCAGGCAGTTTTTACAAGGAGATGGGAAGTAGTATTTTGAAATCCCCTGATTTGGCCCTGGAGGCCAAGGATTGGCACCCAAACAGATCTAAGCATAGCATATAATTTTCTTAATTTGAAATGCTTATTTATTTGGAATTGGTGTGGGGAACTTGTTATTTCCTTCTATCAAAGTAGCAAGGCTTTAATACTAACTAGTTATGATATTGGCTTTGATGTGTAGCTCTAAACATTTTTATTTTGATTATCTGAAACCCAACTACACAAACAACTAACTCATCACCAGAAATTAGCACATGTGCACTGTCCAAACAGGAAATAGACACGTCAAACAAGCACATTTTGGATTAAGTAATATATGAGATGGAAAAGATGATATAATGGTTTTTCCTCTTGCTCATAGATCTTCCCATGTATTAACTTCATAGGCATTCATTTGTTTAGACAGTCTTCCTCCCTAAACTTTGGTTTACTTACAACCCCAGATAGCAATACCTGACATCATTTTTGATTGATCTATTTAAATTCTCCATGGACTGCTAGAATGAAGGATTATTTTACCCTGAATTTCCTGAAGTTCACCTGAACAAATACAGCCTTGGATGTGGCCCAAAAAACATTCTCTGAAGATTACAAGAATAGAATATAGACAGTGCAGACAAAACAGGATAGCAGAAAGTACAACCAAACAGGCTACAACATCCAAATAACTAGCAAATGGCATATAGTTTGGAAAGCAGAACAGACACAATTTGGCTCAAAACGAAGCTCTCTCTTTGTCTGTGAATAGTCACTGGAAACTATTAAAATATTGGAGAAGATACAAAAATGTCTATATGGTGCCTACAAAAAGCTAAAAATGAACAAAGGGAATATCATGTACACATACTTCATTTGAAAGAAATAGTTATACTAAACAGCAAATCAATCTCAACTTTATAAGCTTCAGATATACTCATATCAAAATTGTTCCCTGATTATATTTACTTCCTGCTTTTAGTTGGTTGTTTTTTGTTTTGTTTTGTTTTGTTTTGTTCTAAGTGTCTGCTGTTCCAAAATCTTCTCACTGTGGAAGACTGGAATACATTTCAGTATTTTATTGAAATGAATAGTCTGACTATAGAAACACACAGGGAAGAATTTTATTGGAGAAACATAGCATTGGAAAAACAATGTTAAAATTGGAACTTGTCCTAAGAACTCCAATGAAAATGGAAGTAAAGGGGTTAAGGAGACCGAAAATGGTGGAACTATACAAAATAGAGAGCTAAATTCTGCAAGAGCTGAGGAGTCACATGGAACTGAGTGAAGTCATGGGTGTTATATTTTTGTGGTTTGTTTGTTCTTCTACCCCAAAGAAAAGCAAGATGTAAAACATCAGCTGAGATAGATCTCCAAGAAAATGTATCTTTCCCATGTAATGCTTGTTTTTGTTTACAGCTTCAAAAATCTCAGTTCCTGTAAGCACTTAGTTATGACATTTAATTTTTCAGTAGTTCATTCCTCCAATGTCAACGAGCATCTGGTGTTATAGAAAAGAATCTGATCACTCTACTCTATAGCTAGTGACAGTAGGGACAAAAAAAAAAAAAAAAAAAAAAANAAGAGGAATGGAGAAACCCATCTGTTACAACTTGTTTTACCATAGCTTGTCGGAACCTTGCTCACGGATCACACTCACACTGTACCATAAACACAGAGTAGAGTGAGGGTGTCTTGACCAGAAACATCTTATGCTCTAAGCAAATCAGATGAAAACCCCATTGCCTAAACACAGACAAGCAGAAGGATGCTGAGAACTAAATAACAATAACAACTATGGGTCAGCATTTTTGGCAAAAGTATCATTAAAAAGAAAAAGGCCCCATATTGATATCACAGACTATCTGTAATACAAGGGACATTTTGGTAGCAAATGAGAGATGAGAAGAGGCTGTTGTTAAGCTGAAAAGGCCATTCAAAATTAGCATCTTATGTTGTAGATAATTTTAAAAGGGTGCAGCAGCATCCTGATAGGATAACAGCACTATGATATTGAATCTATCAAGTTCAGAGAAAAGGAATTTTATAGTTCAGACCCAAAATAAAGTTTATTTGAGAGTTTTAGCCATGGATACAGAAAACATCCTTACTCAAAGTTATTAAGTACAGAACCAATGTACAATGTTTGGACTATCTGCATGTGAGGACCTAGGGATCAGTGCTGACTGGTTAAAAGCACAGAGATGTTGTCTGCAGTGAGAAAGGAAATGGGAAGAAGGTTCGGAAGGAAAGGCTGGAAGCTGTCTTTAACCATACTGAATTTGAATCGATGGTTTATTCCAAAATATCCAGAGAGATATATTGAGATTTTTGTCTCTGCAGTCTAGGGCGACTCAGGAAAGTTTAATAACGTGCAGATTATTTTGATACTAGGAACAAGTATAGGGGACAAAAGACAGAGCTGCTTAGAGCTTCCATGGGAAAGTGATGAAGAAAACACTCTTCCAGACATGCAGACCAATGCAAGGCAGCAGCATGCATTCATCAAAATAAAAATAAATTGAAGAAATAAGGTCAGCTAAAATGGGTGTTTCATAGACTGAGACCTTTTAAAAGAAAGCAGCATGAGAAGAAATTAAGGCTTTTGGTGGGTGTCGGGAGATATCTATTGACCCTGGCTGAGTATTCGGAGGTCGAACATTCCAACTCTGAACAAAGCTCAGTGTTTTGAGGACAGTAATTGTTAAACTAATTTGGGACTCAGCCAGTGTGGTAGAAGCAGGAATCCACCACTGTATTTTAAGAAGGCTGTAATTGAATGTAGACACTCAGGCTCACTGAAGGGATCCAGATTTATCACTGTGTCTAATCTGTATTTTTGAAACACATATTATTGTAAGTAGTACGAAAAAAAGCTGTCTAGCCAAATAAATGTTGCCTGACACAACACCAGTTACAGTTGTTTTATCTCTTTTCCCATAATTTGGGGCTCTAGGACAGAGAATATTTTTATGTGCACATTGAAGCAGTAATTAATGGGAATTTAAATTAGCAATATCCTTTCTACTGAAAAAATCGAGACATCCATTAGGTATAAATAATTAAAGAGGCTGGGTTTTAAATATGACATTAATCTATTGAAGTTCCCACATTAATACCCAGTTATCCTAATCTTATTTCTCTTCTAATGTCTTAAAATGTCTTTTCATATTCTAAGGAGTGCTAAGAGAAAACATACACAGTCAAATGATTTAGTGATCTTGAGCAGGATACTATACATATAATATTTGAAATTACTCTATCATCTCATACATCCAGTTGAAAAAAAGCAGCTCCAGTATGTTCTTCAACTACTAGCTTATTTATCACAAATGAGGCGTTTTCTAGGACTTTATCCAAAAAAATCCTACAGTTCTACCGGCTGTGTTACAAATTATGAAAAGAAATAATCTAGTGCTTTTTCTAGGAATTATGTATCTCAAAATTATTTAATATTTTTCATTTATCAGTGCTAATATCTTTAGAGATGGGAAAATCTCAAAGATTATAACACTGCCGAGTTTTTCAAAGCAGTTTAAAACTTGAAGAAATTGCTAAAGAATTGGGAAGATTCACACAAATTATCCAAAGAAATTCTGCGAAACAGACTTCTTACTCCATAACCTAAGGTCTAGAATTACTGCTTGAAACATTTTTCAGAATTTAAATGGGCATGCCAGTGAGCAATCCTGCCTAGGGAACAACTGAACCATAATTACACTAAGACTTTCTAGCTCCATGTGGAGTGTCAGTGAGACCCAGAGAAGCACAAATCAGAGCAGTTACAGCCATCAACTATTCCAATTTGTGCTGCCTTTGAGCTAATCTCCACCCATTCCCCACATTCAAGGATAGGAAGTGGATTCCTAGCATATTTTACATTTATCTGGATGCTCAGGACTGTATGCACTGACCATGGCATTGCCCAGATGGTAAGGAGGAAAAAATGATAATGCAGCTTGGTTTTTGTTGGATTCGTTTTCTTAGTTTTGTTTGTCCTGTAGACATCTCTTTTCCACACATTGCACTCTTTAATAAAATGGTTCTGACAGAGGATATAATTAATTATACCTTCCAGTCCAGAAGTCCAAATTAGTAGTCTATCCTCATCTTTTTTACTTGTCAGCCATATGTATTACAGTACTTGAGAACTTTTTTGAAATCTTTTCCCTTTCTTGTCTCACGTTTATTCTCCTTTTCTGCTCTTATCACTAAAATATTGGAACCCTCCCTTCTTCTGAATATGGATAATATGAAATGATCATATTCATCTCCAAAATGAAATTTCATAACAGGCTCATTCTATCAGCTGTTTATTTCCAGTCTCTGTAAAAGAAGGATGGAATTCTCGTTTACATGTATACGGTTAGCTACACTGTCTTGAATCACACCTTCACCTTGATCCTTGTTTTCCCCTCTGAAGCATTTGCTTTCTGTTTTGAAGCTTATTGACTGTAAAGCCAAATTGGAAAGAATGCAGTCTAGCACTTTTGCCAACACTATATATTTCAGTTAAATCATAACTCTAAAAATAGAAAGAAAAAAAAAGAAAAAAAAAAAGAAAAGAAAAAGAGTTGTTCTGTGTTTAAATTTGAGCTTCCTGAGAAGTAACTCTTTTTCCATCTGTTTGGACATTGCCACAAACTATTCCAATAGGCTCAAGATTCAAAACATTAACTTTTGGAGGATGTGTTGTACAAGCCATCTTCATTAACAGAATGTACTTCATTTTTCCAGAAGGCAGTTAGTATGTAATATATAATTTAAAAAAAAATAACCTCGAGACTGTTTTAGCTGTAAAATACCTGCAGCATTCATCAAATATTAATTGAAAACATTACAGGTTAGAGCAACTCTTTCCAAAAAAAGCCTGCGATACCATTAACGCATCCCTCACATCCTGTGGGGCTACATCATGTTCATGTTTATGGCCTCACTAGAGTACTAATCTGACATGTCAGATTAAAGACATTCGGATGGCCTAAGCAGCCTGGGGGCACACAACAGCATCTCTCTTCCAAAGAACAAAATATAGGCGCAGTACATACTGACATTAATTTGGGGACAATCTTTTAATGTGGAGTATCAAATTCAGTCTATACATCTTGGAGAAACATGGATCTTGCTAAAATAAAAGATTTGTAAACTAATCAGGAAAGTGCCTTTTCAACTTGAATCCTGTATTTTTGGTATGGCCTATTCACTGACTCCAGCACTGATGCACACCAGGCGGCTTTTCTCTGTCAATCACTAATCACAGTTAAGTACTAACAGCTATGGGGATGTAGCAATTTCCTTGTAACTGGGCAAACTACAGAGCATTACAATATTAGCTCCCTTGGGACATGGCCATGCATTCTGAATTTTAACAGAAAAAATTAATGTGAGACGTACAAAGAGGTTTAGGCTTGATACTTTAAATATTAAAAATGTATTGAAATGAGAGGATTTCATTGTGCAGTGCAGCATACAACACTAAATTTAAGACAGTAGGCCTAAACAGGCACTTTCAAGGAGATAACTGAATAAACCTGGAAGAGTGAGCAGCCATTTGCTTAAAACTAGCAAACAAACCTGCTTATATTACATTATTTTGAAGAAAACATACAACCTCAGAAGTTGTTCAGAGAGCCCAAACAGGAGTCTGGGAAAAAAAAAACAAAATTTGTGTCAGTACACTTACAGTTGCTCTGGTACCTGAAGCTGTTAATGACAAAGCAATAGAATTACTTTTTTGGATAATAATGTGAAGCCAAGTGAATGTAATAAACTCTTTTTTTTAATATAAAACATCAGAGTGTTTATTTGTCTTCACACAGACCATAGTGCTGCATGAAGCTTTTTTGAAAAAAAGTGCCTTTTCATTAAAAAAAGACATTTCTGTAAAGTAACATTCTAACTTAATAATANTACCTGAAGCTGTTAATGACAAAGCAATAGAATTACTTTTTTGGATAAAATGTGAAGCCACGTGAATGTAATAAACTCTTTTTTTTTAATATAAAACATCAGAGTGTTTATTTGTCTTCACACAGACCATAGTGCTGCATGAAGCTTTTTTGAAAAAAAGTGCCTTTTCATTAAAAAAAGACATTTCTGTAAAGTAACATTCTAACTTAATAATAGCTTTTATTTATTACTAAGCCGCAAAATGTTCACTGAGTGTTTTGGTTTTAAATTCCATGTAATTGAGCTTACTGGTTTTTAGCAAGGAAGTGTTGTGCTGAGCAGCCAGCCAGAATGTGGGCTAAAACAAACCTTGAAAACAAGTTTAACAAGATAAAACCCTGCTGAAGGAGCCTGATAATTAGGATTCATGGCATTTCCCTGCAGAGAGCATTGTTTTTCTCCAATTATTCAGTGGAAGCTGAATCCATCGCTTTGTTTGATATGGTAATCTCTATATCAAACGAATGTGAAAATCAGCCCAAATATAAATAGGTGAGACCTAAATAGCAGTTTTTGCTGGTCTAGAAGTTGAGGCTGCTAAACCTTTTTAGGGATCCAGCCATGTGCTAAAATATGTATTTCTCACTACCCTTGGCTTTTCTTTAAAATAAAGACTGGCATTTTCGTAGTACTTCCTTTCACCTTATTGCTTATTTACCCTTCATATGTATGTATCTGTGTAAGTTAGCATGGGAGATCTGTTGGGATCTTTGACTTGGGCTTCTCCTTGCCACATTACAAAAACTCAGTATGTGAATCCTTGTCTTAAAATAGGTTGATGGCTCTCATGGACAAGGGTCATTTTTTTTCACAGCCCTTAAAATTATCTACACTGTAAATACTGTTGCACCACCTCACTACAAAGGATTTAAATTTCTCTTCTAGGCCTTATGTTTTAATTTGTCTATGTGCAGTGGTAACCCTGTCTTCTGATGAGTCAATTGCCATGTCTCTGTGAAATAATCAAATAATGTTGTTCCGGTCTTATGGTCATTTCTGACTGCTGCATAAAACTTGTTTCCACGATAGCTATCCTTGTAAAAGACAGTTAATTCAAGATCTCTTGGATCACCCACTACAAGCACTAAAACAGCCTTTTATTTCTCAAAGATTCTCTGATGTGCTGAGTGAGTGTTGGCCAGTCAGCCTGCATCTATAGCTATTTTATGTATAAGTAGAAAACTTTAAATTGCATTTTTTATGTTTTTCATCTCTGTAAGAATTAAAAGGGCTTTTCAAGAAGTGATGAATGATCTACATTAAAACAGGAATGAAAATGCTTATCTGGAGATAACATTAATGAAACACTACAGTGATTAGTCCTAGGAATTTGTGCTTTTGTTATTTGAAGAGTTAAGATGGAACCAAAATAGCTTGGAAACCCAGTATTTTCATTTAGCTGCAGATGGTACTGATATTGCAAGGGCATTGTAATTATTGAGAATAACAAGGAAAAAGAAATAAGAAATGAGAATTAAAATACCACAACTGATTAAAAGTAAATGGTGTTAATGATAATTACAGGGCCAATAAACTCAAGAGGAAAGAGAAATGAAGAAACTAATTACAGAGAAAAATAAGGCATATACTGACCAAGAGTAGGTTGCATAGTCATTAGTGTATGCTTTTCCTGCAGTACCAAAACATCTGTAAAGAACTGTAGTGAATACAGAAAAATACAATAGAAATTGCAGTTTCATTGTATAATGATCTTACTTAGCTATTACCTACAACCTAGGGCTTGGCATCATAGCCAGATTTAACAATTATACAGTACATCAGCTGTAGTTCACAAATTAATACTGTGCTGGGCCACTGCACAGTAATAAACCTGGCTAACTATCCCACTGAAACCTTTAAAATACATGCTTTTGCTAGGTGAGTTAGTTTTAACAAAATGGCAAATTTCAGCTAGTACTATTTCTCTAAAGAGTTCTTCTCCAGCCTTTTCTTATTTGGTGGTTGGAGGACAGTTACACAAGAAAGCAGCAGGCACATTTGCATAGTCACTGAATTACAAGTAAGCAAAAGTCGTACCTTGACGTCAACACTAATTGTTGGTGACCTTCCCTGGGAGTCACATTTGGTTATGAATCCTTGAGACAGCACTTAAAGAAATTCCTAAAGAAGGAAATTCTAACTATAATTTAGTAAACTAAGAAGAATTAGACAACTTTGCTCCCTTTGTCTGGGAATTCACAGAATGGCAGAGTCACACTCAGTACACATGGTCATTCTGATCACTGTGGGAAGACAGGAGATAGTGCAAGGTCATTAAGAAATGGTTCCACACAGCAGTCTCAGACCAAGTGAAAATTAGAATTAAAGCCACTGTTGATATATGGAATACATATTCTGGTTTTGAAACAGCAAACAAAGAAAACTAGCCTCCTATGGCAAAGTGCACATGGTTTCACAATGGTGTAATGGCAGCAAAATTAACAAAACCCTATGCTAATGGTACAGGAGAAGCTTTGATGTATGTCCTCTACTTACTGTGTGTATGCCAGTCTCGTGGATTCACATTTTTTTAGAACAGTCACTATTTCTAACAAGTTAAATTCTTGTGGTTTTGGCTACCTGATTTCAGTTGAAACGTCTGTCTTGGAACCACATCATGGTCTTTCCAAAACTGATTGTACACCAAGTGGACTTCAGGGACCCCAGACAGAGTATATGCAGTTGTCCTGGGTTAAACAGAGACAGAGTTAACGTTCTTCATAATATCTAGCAAGAGGCTGTGTTTTGGATTTGTGCTCAGAAAAGTTGATAAGAAAGGCTTTGTTTATAATTGTTACTAGGATATTTCAAGGTCCTTCAGCCTCTTTGCTCTTCACAGACAGGGCGGAGGGATTGGGAGGGCACAGCCCCAGCTACTAGCCCACGATTTGTTCTTCGGTTACTAGACTGAGAACCAGAGTGACCAATAATCTATTCCATAACATACACGTCATGCCCAGTATATAGGTGAGGACCCCAGGAAGTTTGTCCCTTTGCCTTTTAGTTCCAAGGCCCTTTTGGTTTCAGTTCTCTTCTGGCTCTGGATCACTCTCCCAAAGCCTTCCCCTCCCCTGACTCCGGTCAGCTCTTGGTCTGGGATGCTCGGACTGTTATCTCTGTTCCGTGAGTTTTGGGACCCTCCCCCCTGCTCCGGGAGGTTTCGGAACCCCTCCCTGCTCTGGGGTCGACTCCCCCTGTTCCGGGATCGTTAGCCAGGANCTACCCCTTTAACTGTCCCCCCTACGCTCGGATGGGGGCAGGAATAGTGTGAGCCGGTGTGTGTGGTTTGACCCCCAGCCAAGGGCTAACCCATCACAGCAGTAAAACAAATAAGGGTCCTTTTTTTCTCTCATCTTTCAAATTACATATGGAACTATAATGGCCCTGAACCTCCATTAATGCTATTATAATCAGGATTAATTAACCACTCCTTCTTAAAAAAACCCCAAGAACAAAACAGCAAGCAGGATTTATTTCTTCATAGTCTGGTCATAGAAAATAAAATTGAGTTAATATATATTTTGCAACTCATAGATGTACTAGATCATTTGAATGATTGATATCTTCCATTTTTCTTATGGAAATACAGAGAAAGAAGAAATGTAGAGTAACTTACAAGTAAAAAATCAAGATTCTTCCCTGTACTTGGGGAAACCCTGTTAAGATTACCAGAGAAAGGGATGGTCCATGCCAGAATTGGAACAAATGATAATCATGGCTTGAGACAGAGATCCAAACATTGAATAAATACGAGGAGGTTACACATTTACGCATTTAATGAATCATCTGCAACATCCTCTGCTGCAAAAATTAGTTTACAATGGAATTATTCTGCACTTAGAAACAAAGTGTTCAGGTAAAATAACTTGTAAACAATTGGATAAGTAAATCAAAGACTGGGGGTAACATGGTTGTACAGTAAATGGATCTACATTCAGAATCTTTATATTGCTTCCAACTAACAAAAATTAAAGATGTCTTTTCTACCCCATTAGTACGGCATTAAAATTCAGTTCCACTGATTACAATTTACCATCCTTTTTTTTCCTAGTAATTTTATTTTAACTACATAATTAGGATTTCCTCTTAGCTTTTCCTTTTAGTTTTTCTGATTATATTCTTTGTTTAAATACAGCAGGCATTTATATCTCTAATATCTTCTAGAACAGTACCAAAAAAACCTCCACCAGAGACAGCAAAGAATGCATAAATGAGTGACCCTTAGAGTCATGAATCAATAGAGAAAGTTGATATTACCCATCCTCAACAACAACAGCACATTCCGTTAACTAAGCTGAAATTGACAATATCATCACTTTGCGATAGAGATACAATTATGGCTGGAAGATTCCCACAGCCCTGCCAGATTCCTCAAGGGGATTAGCACTTGTCTGATTGCAGTACACAACAAAGACATTGTTAAAATATCAGTGCATCAATCAGGAGGAATTTAGAGACTTTGAAGTTTAAAAAAAATAAAATGACTGTGGGAAAAAGAAGCAGTTACAGTAGTTAAGTGTAGTTATGTTCATCTGAGTTAGTTAAATGACACACTCTGATGAGAGTTGTATTCTTAATTTGCCAGTAACAAATCTAGAAATAACTTTTTTAAACAAATCATTAATTAATATCAATAATTATTTGAATGTACTTCAGCTTTATGTGATCTTTTCCCACAAGGAAGAAACTAGCAATACATAAATGAACATTAATCACCATTAACCACGAGTCTCAGGCTCCTAATTAACAGAGTGCAGAGCCTGAGACTGCACTTAAACCTCTATTGCCAGTCTTCCTTCCTCCCAGCAGCTGATTTCAGAAAGGTGGAGCAGAAAGTCTAAGGTAGGGGAACCTATTAAGAACAGGGTGTAATAACTGCCAATGCATTCTCTTCTAAAGCCCCCTTTACTTTGTAGGCAATACCTAAATTTCAGCTGTATAACATTCACTGATAAGAGTGACAATGAACAATACCCCCATCATTTCCTAGGAGCATAAAGTAATTGTGCTGGAATTTACTGCTGTGACCTCCTTAGAGTAAACATAGAGAAATGTGCAGGTTTTTCCTTTTTCTAATTTACATGAATAGTTTCTGTCACTGTTTGGGTATGAATCCAAACTAAATGTCGTGTACCAAAGGTGTCAGCTATAGGGAGGTTCTCAAACTCAACATGTAAAATTTCACCAAAACCTTGCTATGATTTCCCAAGAAATCTGCACTAGCTGCAGGAGTGGACTTCTCAGAACTTCTTATGCAAGTCCAGCAAATATCAGTTTTCAGAAATATTCCAAAAATCTGTATCTCTTCAAAAACATCTCTAACGGATTAGTCACAGAAGTGACTAAGGGTGCACAAATTCAATTTATGCAGATAAAGTGCAGTGCATATATTAAAAGCACAGAGAACAGCAACCAGAGATTTCCTAATACTGCTCTCCTTACTACATTTGTTCCTACTACAAGCAAGTCTTATGGAAGTTTATACAGTTCCAACTGAGTTTGCAGCTCATGTCATGCTTGCTAAGTCTTTCATTGCAAATAATCTGATTTTTTTCAAATAGCACTGAGGTCTTGAAGTCAGAGGGCATGCTGACACCAGCATGAACTTGAACAAATCGTAAATGAGAACAAGCAGCCAAAGCAGCTGGATAACTTTCTTAGTCCAGAGTCCACAGACTTTGCAATGACCCCTGTGAAAATATATATCCATCATTTACAGCATTACAGAAAGATGAAAAAACAGAAATGATAGCAGCAAGTAAACCTGTATGGCAATGTGCTTGCTCTATCCAGCATGTTATTGCCATGTTCTGCAACCCATGCAGCCAGTGGTCATTGGATGAGCAGGCTTAGGCGCTTTTAGGACAGAAGTGTGCTTGGATAGACATAAAAAATTTACCTGTTTTCAAATTGTATAGCTGGCCTTAACCATCTCCATATCATCTGCAGAGAAATAACAAGCCTGTCAGAAAGAAATTACAGACTGACTCAACTAGAGTTGTTACTCACTCTGAGCATGAAAAGATCCAATTGTTACCACTACATAAATGAGCAGTAGCATGCCACCACCACATGCTTGCTAGAGACCAGAAATAGAAAAATAGAAAAAAGGGACAAATATCTTTCTAATAACTGCATTATACTTATTGGTACAAACTCGCATAGCTCAGTTGGCTACAGTAGAGCTACATCAGCCTCCTAACATGAAGATCTTGGCTCTTCTCTCTTTTAGAACAATAGGGTTGAAATCAGAAGTGAAAGCATGAATTCTCAGTGAAACATGCATTACGTAGAAGATGTGATGAGAGCAGGAACTGACAAGAGAATGGCCAGGTCATGAAGCTTCCGGTTTTTATGTGCCAACAAATCATTAAAGGTGCATGAGGATTTGCAAATGCTACACAATTTGAAAATCTGTTCTGCCTTTAATTTTTTGGTTTACTGACTTTGAGAGGAGAGGAATGAAGAGTGTCAGATTACAAAGTGGAATTCCTACTGCTGACCAGAAAACATAGGATTTCCTTGTTCGGACCCTAAGGGAAAGAACAGTAGCTACAGTTACAGATTTTTGGAACTTGATTTCTAAGCAGTAATGTAAAGCTAAATATGGGCCCATTTTAGAACTATAGAAACCTACCAGATTTACTGGGCTCTCTGTCTGCATGGCCTTTATTATGGGTCTACCACAAGAAAATTCTATCTTAAACATATTTTTTTATTTCTAGGGTTTATAAATATCATTTGACCTTTATGAAAAAGCTGCTTTCATTTCCAGGTTTTTGAGCAGAAGGATGAGGAAATGGAGATTATAACATTTTCAAAAAACAAATTTTATTAATGATAGTTCCTAATAGTAGCAGGTCTGTTTTGAAACTGAAGTTCTATGAATAAATGTATGTTTTATATCTTTCTCTGGAGTTATATCTAGCTAACATTTATTTTAAAGATAAACACACAATGAAAAAACTAAAATAACATTAAACAAGAACAGAGTGTTTGTAATATGCGTAGATTAAAAAACTGAGAGAGTTATTAATTGAGAGAGTAAGTTTTCCTTCTTCCAGCAGTGACATGGGGTAACAGTTATTGGCACATCACATCTTCAGTTTACTGTTCAAAATAAGCCCATGACTCCACAAAAAATACAACTTTATCAGCGAACAGAATCAAAAGAGTTTTCTCTGAAATTAGAACATAATTTCAGTTTACATTCTAAATGGGAATCTTTAATTCCACTCTACAACTGGCCTGGGCTCATTCATAAGACAAGCTGGAACCATGACCACATTCAGGTTGAGTGACCAATAACCTGGACAAAGTTTTTGCAAAAGGCAGTGGCTTTGGCACAGTCCTGTCTCTATTTCTCACAATATCCTCTCCTCTCCCTCTTGACATATGGGCAACTAAGACACATGGATGTTAATTAATGATTAATCAGTTCAGAATCTTCTGAGTGTGGTTTGTGGACAAAGATCTTTCATGAACACTGCATTTACTTGAAGCTATGGTTTTGAGTGGAATTATTCTGACTTTCACTCCGACAATACAGAGGGACCCATATAGTAATCAGCTCCTAAGACAGCAGTGGACAAAAACAATGCTTTGAGGGAGCTGCAGTTGTGTATGCATTTTGGACTGAGAGTTATGGAGCTAATCAATGCTAGATTTCTGCTACATCTAGAGTTCTGGTGATCATCAGTGTATTATAGTCACTTACAGCCTTGCTAGTGTTTAGGATGAAACCAAGTGTTCCTAAAATATGTTCTTTTACTCCAATGCACATCAGCAGTACATTTATGCAAAGCACAATGAAAATAAAATATGGATAAAACCAGCACTTACATATAAAAAGAAGCCATTACTTTATTTGAACATATGTCATTAAATCATATTAAGTGAAAAGATGGGTAGTGGCTGCTATTAAAAGGTCAGCTTTTGCTAGCAACTCATGATGGTTACAATTTCATTTCAATAGGGCATGACACGAGAAGAATGGCTGTTAAATTATCTTGTTATAGCAGGGTCTCAGCATCAATACTGCTTCTGAAAAAATAGACACTAATGCACTGAGTAATTTCATCTTGGTATTTGGAAGCAGAGAACCAAAATGTGAGATTCAGAAGTACAAAAAACTTAGATGAAGTAGAAGCTTGCTTTGTTTCAATTTAGGTTTTGGACTGGGTTCATACATATTGTAGGTCACAAGTTAAACATAAAATGCATAATTCATTGAATAGTACAAAAATCCTCAAAAATATTTGTGGGTTAATAATTAGACTTGCCTCTTAACCCTACACTCAGTCTTTACAGCCACAAAGATAGCTTTTTGCAATTTTATTTATTGTTATAAATAGAATAAACATTTCCACAGAAAATGGTCTCCATTTCCTAGAGTCAAAATAACAGTTAAAGAAAATTTTGCTTTTAGCCTTTTTTTTTACCATGCCATGGCCTTTTCTTTATTATAAAGGAAACTGAGAAAAAGGGTGAATTCTAAAAAATTCTCCACGTAAAAAAATGCACATTAAATCCCTGTGTACTGCGGGCAGAAATAATTACCTAAAAATCCTGTTGTTAGCAAGCAACTCAAAGGAATTTCAGACACCTTATACCTGCTGCCTCTGAGATAATCTCACAATCATTCACTTCTGTAAATGTTTCTTCAGAGTGGGCTACTTTGTAGGGCAAATATAAACAGAAATGCAATTGTTCCACTCTACTCCCTCCTACATTTTTCAAAATCCAGCTGGGATATTTTCATAAGTCTCCTTTGATGTTATAAATGTGCCTATTTTTCACTCAGCCAAAGGCTGTGCCATTTCATCTGTTCTGGATCTCTTTAGGCTGAATTTATGGCAAAAGAAAACTATCAGTAAATTCTTAGCCAGGCTTCTCCACTGTATTAGTCTTGGAGCTTTAGCTATAAGCAGAATAATGGTAATGTATATGTTGCTCTTATCCAGTTGTTTAATATACCATGACCATGCTCTCTTCATTATAGAGTAAAGCCAAAACAGAACTGTAAAGGCAGGAGAATGACTTTGTTTCTACAACATGTCACTGCAGGGGCAGGGGGGTGTGACCAGACCAGACTAATAGCCACCTTGGGATTATTTCAAACAGTGCTTTATCAATCAAGTATAACTTGTAAAACAGGATGTTTGAAAACAAAGCAAAGGAGACAAGAATTAAAGTGAAAATTCAGTACATCTGTAAGGGCCACCTACAGGGCAGCAGTGTTTTCATAGTTCTTGGGATGGCAGTTGTTATGATCTTTACAGCCTTTTAAAAAGGCTCCTCTTACCACCGATATACGGTGCAGAGGGGAAAAAATTATGATCCTCCAGAAATGGACTGTTTTCATGGATAATCTCACACTGGTAAGCAACACTGAGAAAACAGTTTGGAGTCACAAAACTGCCATGACTGTAATCTATAGAGAGAAAAAGAAAAGATACTTGTTGCAGCGAGTTAGGTAGAGTCAAGCTGGAACTGAGAGCATGTCTGCTAGAAGTGAAGTCAAACCTCTAAGTTAATGCTCTCAACATTCATCTTCTTATCATCCAGAGAGACATATTAAACTTTTTTCCACAGTGAGGCAGGATAAATGTAAGGGTAATTTACGGGTTCAGATGTTCTTGAATAAGCCATTTCAGAGCTTTCTATCCAATAAAAATTGATGACCCTTACTTCACGAGTGTGCTGGGCAAATGTACACAAGGAATGAGGGCTCCAACATCCCTGGTTAATAGGGCCATCAACTGACGTTCCCAGCAGAACTGCAGATCCCATGAAATGATTTGGGCAGGCCACAGATGTCCTGATCAAAGTTTTCCATTCATTACTGTGGGCTCTATGCCCAAAACTACTCAGCAAGCATTGCTGAATACTGAACACAGCTTTTTGTTTGTATGTGTATTCACTGCATTCTAACTCCTTGTTTGCTTGAAGAAATCACAAGAATGCATGGCACAAAGCAAGACAGAGCTCTTTTATTTTTATCACTGTCCTGAATGCCAGAATTTGGCAGCCCAGAAATGTGGCTTTGGTGTGGTACCTTGTTGTGGTTTTTGAAGACTCCTCCAAATAAGCACTGCATTCCTTAGATCCAAATCTAGCGATTCTGACTGTACTTTTTTCTAACTATAGTTCTGCAGACAAAATATAGCTGCCTTTGTTGCTACTGAGTTTAGCCAGAATTAGGGGATCAACATCCAGGAGCTGCTTTGATGATGGCAGCCAGCAGTCTCTTTTTTGAAACTTGGCAGCAGATATATCACCAACCTTTCCAATATCTCTCCACTCCACCCCACAAAAACAACATTCCCAGGAGGGAACACTAACACAACAAGAACTTAATGCATCATCCTTTTTCCCTCTGCTAACCACAGTATGCAGTTATCAAAGGGCTGTCACTGATCCCGTCCACGGCTGGATGGCTGACTCACTCTGCCTGCTCTTGCCAAAACATTTTTACTGTTCCTTGCAGTAGTTCTGCTCAATGTAGATGAGCTCATACATGCGTTGCACAGCACCAGAAGAAAACATGTGAGAGCACTGGAATCAGAAAAAGCAGCTTGGAACCCCAAGGAACTCTCTACACCATATATTTAACCAGGATTTTGCCATGTAACAACCCAACCTGAAACCAAACAAGTCCACTGCCTGCAGCTGACAAAGAAAGTAAGTTGAAAGAGTTAAAACACTCTGTGGAAACCTGCTGTCAAAAAAAAAAAAAAGCTTAAAAACCTCTTCAGACTTAGAATTGATGTGGTTTTTCCCTTTTCTTAGCAAAAGCACTGCTTTCCCATTACATGCTTGAGCTTATTTATAGCTAGAGAGGCATTAAACCTGAGGGTCCACTTGGGGTGGGGCTGAAAAGGGGCTTCCAAGGGAAAGGCTGTGCTGGGCTGGGCTGTAGAAAGGATCCTCTGACCCCTCCATCATGTCAGAGCTAATATTACTGTTATGAGAGACACAGCCTCAGGGTCCAGTTGGAGGGGGACCTATGGTGGGCTGCCAAAGGAGCAGGTAGGCAAGAAAACAACTTTTCCCTTGATAACTGCTACATCTTAGAAATGGCTTGGTGTTCCTAGGCTAAGCACAGCCCACATCTGTGGTTAGATTCCAGATTACCATGCATTGCTAGACGTTGTGTATTTTTTCTTTATCAAGTTCTCTGTCTTTTAGACTGTTTGAGTTCTGTGTTTCGTGATTCACTTATAGAATCATAGAA